>JBAGKO010179504.1:3062-16590 GCA_037177275.1 Acacia concinna | reverse complement strand
AAATTGTTAAAAACCACTTGATGTGTGTTTGAAAATTATTTTAATGCACTTGATTCCTCTCAATGAGTTCACAATCGCGACACTCAATTTTGAATTAAATCTATCATACCCACTAGTAATTACATACAATGCACAATATCATCAATCCAAAAGAAATAAGATCAACAAATGCACATAGGGAAGTCTCCTGCTCTCTTTCGAATTGCCTTCAGCTCTCCAACTAGACCCAGCTCGTGATTCTCTGATTTCACGCTGCCATACTTCTTTTCAAATCACGGCTCCATCTCTCTATATTATTCTCTCCAACTGCTTGTCATTTCTTTCTGCCGAACTTGTAGTTATGCTTCCAAAATTGCAGCTCATGATTTTCGGCCTTTCTCCCTCCATGATCTCTGGCTATTTTTCTTAAAAAAAAAACTTGCCTAATTTCCCTTGGTCAATGTTTTGACCAAGGGACCAAATTGCAATACTCCAAAATATTGGTGGAGGGATTGAACTACTATTTATTTAATTATTTATTTTCTTCTTCTTCTTCTTCTTCAAACATCTACAATGCAAGATTATCCAATGGGTAGAATCAAAAGTCTAATAAAATTCATTTGCATAAATAATTAATAATTTTTTTGACAATTTTATCTCATTTTCATACTTTTTATGTAATAATTCATCAATCTAAAATTATCACAAGTAATACATTTTTAGTTCAATTAACATGATAAAATTCTCCTATTATCCATGAAATACTATGTAAAAATATGGTGCAATCAATAGTACCCTTATCTAGCTTTTAACTCATTTTTTCAAACAATACCATAAAAAATATATTCAAATAAAAAATGAACACCATCAAATTAAATATTAAAGTCAAATTACAATTAAAAAATAAAGTTAAGATAAAAATAAACATGTCACGATGTTAATAATACATTAATATCCTTATTTATTAAAATCAAAATTTCTTTGAGAAAATACAAACTATTTAATTTCATTTATTATTATTATAAAAATATTTTATGACTATAAAAAATTATGTGATATAAGTTATAATGAATATAAATTAAAATATCAATCAACATAAATATAAGTGTACATTACGACAAAAATTATATAATATATATATATATAAACATATCAATTACGTAGGCCAAAAAAAAAAGTGGAGGAGAAAAGATCTTCCTTTGCAACAAATATCAATTACAATTATTGGTAACTAGTCATGCTCTTTAGAATGCTGCTTAACGTAATACAACTGGTACAAAGATATCAAAAAAGATTCAATCTATGTACACATAGTCATTCCACGTATATGCTGCTATGTTATCTCTTAAAACCGATCATTGTCTATAATCTTCTTCTTGTGAAAAATTACCATTTGTATTGTCAATGTCCTCAAGTAAAAGTTCCCTATCAACCTAAGCAATTAGACTCTCATCGAAATCTAAACCCATAAAAAAGTTATGAATATGCAACAAGCTTTTATGATTGCTTGTCAAGGAGAGGACCACTGATTGAATGAAAAGCAGTAGCGCCTTCATTGTTGACAAATCACAACATATACTCAGACTAAACTACTATACTCATCATTTTCAAAATGCATACCTGATATTCAAGTAATGGTTTCACACACTTTGGTTTGCAAGACTCTTTGAGATACCTCTTTGGATCAACAAGCTCTTTCAGCCATATATTTACAATGAAACACATAAATTAATATTGTAAACTAAGTAGCATAGCAACAACCAGAGCCAAAATAAACAATTATGGAAAAGAGATAAAACATGCATGACAATCAAGATGATAAATTAGATGAAACAAACGTTAAAAGGTAATTTCATTTACTTGGCAGAACCAAAATTAGAGAAATTGAAAGCATCCATTGGCTAATTTAGTAAGGAGTCTTGTGTTTTTCTTGTTATTTGGGATTCCCAGATGTGTCTGCTCCATTTTTTTGCTTTCTTCTTGGAATTAATTGAATTGATCATTCTGAACCATGCAACTTCATTTCAACCAATACTCTTTTTACTGCTAATATCCTTTCTTTTATTCACACCTAGAAGGGGGTGGTTTGAGTTGTTAGTGTTAGTGTATAGACACATTCAATGTACCTAGGTCCAGCCCATAATAATCCAAAGTCATGGTTTCAGGAGCAAACCTGCCTTAAAAAAAAAACAAACAAACCTGGATGTCATTGCCTATCATAATCCAATTGAACTTATGACTTCTCACAAGTGTGAAAGTGTTATAGCAAACTCTATTAGAAAACAAGTAATTAATCCTCCTCTAATGAACATACTATCTCTTAGAAAGGAAACTCGCTCTAATACCCTCCATGCTATTGAAAAGTTTGTCTTCTCTATTCTACCTTATCTGCTCATAGAAATGTTGTCTTCACATCTAACCTTAACAGTACAATAGTACCAAACAAAATTCGAGAATGAAATGCCATATGTTTCATGTACTACATTATTGGCTTTCTCTCTCCCTCCCTCTCTCTCTATTTTTAAATGAAAAAGAGGGTGAAAGATCCCATTAAATTGATAAAACATGGGGGAATTGATCCCATGTATATCAATGTGAACAAGATCCTTTATACAGTTCACAATAAGCATGCTAAAACATCAGTCGTAGCATAACGAACCCTGTATAGCTTCCTACTGACTCTATTTTGTCCCAGACATCATAAATGTATAACTTCCTACTTTACATCCTTTGCCTTCGAAGAAGAAAATTTAACTGCCAAACATAAAATAAAAAAATAAAAAAATGCCCCTCCCTATTTTCTTCAAGATTCTAACATGCATCATGCTAAGAAATTCAATAGTCTTTTTCTTATTTCTATTTTAACTGAATCGAAAAAACAGATTCACCCACTTCAATCATCAAGAATCAAATTCTAGGAGTACATACCAGGATAGAGAAGCTAAATACAATTGCTAGGTTGCATCTGTCCTGAGTGCAAGCAACGTCTACAGAGATTCAAGAAGAAGGTAGAACAGTGGATGGAAGAGACGCCGCTAAACCTAAGTCAAAGACAAGAAGGAGTAGAGTGATGAGCCTAGACAAGAAAGGGAATAGCCAGAGATCAGAGGACCTTGTGTCCTATGGTAATTGAAAACGGCCGACTCTGTATCACCACTTACCTGTCACCACCACTGGTCATCGAAGACGAAAAATCGAGAAAATGAGCTTAAAATAGTAAAGCTTTCCTTACCGGCAACGAGTAGATTGAGCCATTCGTAGCCAGAGATGGTGGCCGTCCTTGACCTAAAAGCAGAAGGGGAAGAACGAGCAAAGATTGTGAAGACTGACGAAGGCTCAACATCACATATAGTATCCGGTGGAGAGTCAAGCAAGGGCCATTTTCAGAAAAGCTATTTTCTCCCCAAATTTCTTCAACTTTGGAAAGAAAATTTTGGGTAAAAAAAATTTTTGGGTAAAAAACTATGAGGCACACATGAATTTTTTCTCTTTACTTTCCTTCTCCCCTTATTTTCTCTTCTCATACAAACAGGAGAAAATTAAAATGCCCCTCAATTTCCCCCTTATTTTCTCTCCAACCAAACACCATTAGAGATTAAAAATTCTATTATCCCAAAAGAGAAGTCATATCTACGTTATCAATAACTTATCATCGCTATCAAGCAGAGTTGAGAGAAAAATACGAGAATCGGAGAGAAAGAAAATATTAAAAAAGATCTAACTAGGATGATGAAAGAGGAAGCACTTAAACATCAATAATTCAAGGTTTTAAATTATGATTGCTATTCTTATATAGGAAAAAGATGAGAAAATAGCTTTGAACTTTAAAATTCTAAATAAGTGATCTTCTTCTAAAATAAGTTGTCAATTGCTACTCAAATATAGTTAATATCTATACTCTTGTAGTCAACAAGAATAATTTGAGATTATGAAGTTTAATTGGTATCTTCTTATCTTTTTCCCTCTTATATATGTGGTCCTTATATTTGTCAATTTTCCCATGTACTTCACCAATAACTAAAACATATATACATATCAAAATCACAATTACACAAACACAATGGAACCAGAGGAAGTGCATGCTGAGTCCCTTGGACAATGAATCACAATTACTCTGGTTTGTTTTTATGATAATTGTGGCAGTCTTCACGTACATATGCAAGGCTATATCTTGTCTCTTTCGGCACTACAAAGTTATCAACTCATTAATTTTGTTTTTCTTCTGTTGGTAGCATAGGTCATCTAATTTTCGAAGTGCTTTGGATTGGATTGGTCATTGAATATCTAATCACCTCATTTGGATTGGAAGAAAGTTAAAGTTGGAAAGAAAAAACTGCAAAGAAAAGGTTTTCACTCCTCTTGTTTGTATGTTTGAGAGAAAACAAAGAGGGAAAAAAAGAAGAAAGAAAAAGAGTTGTTCCCACCACAAGTGCATGGGTCATACTAAGTAATAAAGTAATGAGTAGAGAATCATTCTCACAATAATTTGGTTCCAAAACCTGATTAGGTATCCATTATCACACCTTCACCTAATTTGAATGATATAAATATCAAGAGTGAAGGGTAACTTTGAAATAAACCTAAAATGAACTAGAAATTTATATAAATAAGTGATTGTTTAACTTAAAGGGCAAAATGAGAAATGAGATTATTTATCTCCCTTGTATTTCAAAAATACTCAATAAAATCCGTACAATATTTTCTTCTTAACGAGAGATTATGTTAGCCAAGGATACTACATTACCTATAAGTGCTTTCTCAAGTCTCTAAATAGGTTTTTAGTTTAATTAATTCTTTAACATTTTAATTAATTAATTAAACCCCCAATTTTCATTGTAATTCCTATATGACTACGTGAGGTTAATTAATATATCTCTATTTCATCAACAAAACCATCCATTCAACTCACAAATTTTAAGTTCTCACATGATTAAACTCAAGTTTTACACTCAACACAACTCTTTCAATCATCAATCAAGAGTGAATCCAACAATCTCATTGGTGGCCAATCAATAAGAAGCACTAAGAGTAGAGTAAAATCAACATAATCTCATCTTTAATCACAATTATAAAAGGGGAATTAGTATTTAATACATGCAAGAGTTTAAATAATCCTAGAATCAAAGCTCTAGCTATACACACTTCTACACAAGGTCACCAAGGTTTCTTATTCTAGTTTTAAATGGTGTCTTGATCGGGTTATTTATAGATGATAAAGTGATGCCTTGAAGCAGTGCCTTTTAAAGAATACACCTCTTCAATTATAAAGTCATAACTATATGTTAAATTCATGAATTAGGTTGATTCATGAACCAAATTAAACCTCTTAATTGATAAGAACATGACTTCTCATTCGTATCTCTTCATTTAAACATATTCCATAATATTGGAGAGATTCTTTCTTTGACACACCATATGCAATATTTACAACAAGAAATGGCCTTCCATACTATAAGAAAGAACAGACAGGCGAATGTCATCAAAGTCTTCACATGTGAATCCACAACAAGAAGGATACCACATTAGTAATGTGAAATTAGCAAAGGTACTTCCATATTCAAACACTACACAACTTGACGCATGTTTGCCTTTTATTAGCATCAAAATTTGAACACAAAAGCCCCAATTTCAACACTAGTTCTACCTCCTTTGCTTTGTAATATGTTCCTAAGTTCTGATCCTTTGCCTCAATAATATCATCCCTCTTCCATAACCCATATAACCCAATTCACCAAACTAAAGTCTTCACTTCCAAGTTCTATAGGTCTTCTTCTGCTTACAACCTCCAGCATAAAAGCACATAACGCATAAACATCAGGCTTTGTGGTTGCGCTCCCTGTTGTTGCATTCTCTAGTGCCAAATACCCCAGGGTCCCAATCACATGTGTTATGTCTCTTAATATTAAGAAAGGAAAGAGATGTAGAGAGACGTAGAAACAAGAATAAAGAAGAGAGAAAAACAAACGAAAGGGATATTGGGAAAATTTAACTTCATAACATGTCACAATACAGAGTACATGGAGAATTAAATAACCACTCCCTACAGTAACTAACAAAACGAATATAAAATGATGACCTTTCCCTCTATACAATTACATAATGACCAATTACAATAACTGATACATGCATATACAGTAGCATTATACGTAACATATTAGACTAGATTAAAATATCGTCGTAACACTACCCCCAACTACATCCTTGTCCTCAATGATGACTTTGTTGCATAAACTCAGGAAAGCGAATGGAAATGTCTAACCAGTTTTCCCATGTAGCTTCTTCAGGTAACCCATCTTTCCAATGAACAAGCACCTTGGTGATGGCTCGGTTGTTCTGGCAGTTCAAACGATGATCAAGAATGGCAAAAGGGACCCTGCTGGCAGCTGACGGAGTCTCATTCTCTAAAAGAGGGATGACTGGTATTGAAGAGTCAGGGCAAGGCTTCAACAACGATACATGGAAAGTTGGATGAATTTTGGATGATAAAGGTAGCTCTAGTGTGTAAGCTACATCAATAACTTTGGCCCCTACTCAAAATGGGCCGTAAAAGTGAGGTGATAACTTCTCCAAATTGCATTGTGCTACAGTTGACTATCGATAAGGATGGAGCTTCAGAAAAACCTAGTCACCTACCTCGAACTTACGTTCCATCCTATGTCAATCGACCACTTGTTTCATACGGTTCACTACTATTACCAAATTTTGTTTCAATTGTGCTAGTAATGCGTCTTGTGCACTAAAAGATCTGTCAATGGAATCTATTACAGACTCGTGTGCCAAGTATGGTAATGATAGTGGTGGAGGTTGCCATACATGACTTTAAATGGGGTGGTTTTTGTTGATGAATGAAAGGAAGTATTATACCACCATTCAGCCATAGGAAGCCACCGTGCCCTTTCAAATGGATGCTACCATAAGAAGCAACAAAGGTAATGCTCTAGACAACGATTAAGTACTTCACTTTGCTCGTCACTTTGGGGGCAATAAGCTGTGGACAACCTTTGTCCCACTCCAAACTATAGTAGAAATTCACGCAAAAAATAACTAGTGAATAGGGGGTTATGATCACTCACTATATTCGCTGGTGCACCATGAAGTTGAAATATTTTATCAATAAACATCTGTGCTAAGCTGACGTTGTGAAAGGACAAGTAAGGCCCACAAAGTGAGTGTATTTGCTTAAACAATCGATAATGACCCAAATTGTGTCCTTCCCCCTTAACTTTGGAAGTCGTTCAATAAAATCCATAGCCAAGCTTTACCATACACCTTCTAGAATTGGTAGTGGATGTAGGAGTCAAGATAAGCCACATTCTCATATTTGCAACATAAACATGTTTCACACTTATGAATAAAATCTTATATGTCCTATATCATTCCTTTCCAATAAAAAAACAACTTTAATCCTCTAGTATGTGGCTTTGATGCCTGAATGTCCACCGTGTGAGCTTGAATGCATCCATTGAATTATAGTATGTTGTAGCTCTTTTTGTGTAGTCCTAATAACCAAATGATGTTTCCGCAATAATAACCCATCTTGCCACTTATATTTAGCATGAGATGAGCGTCAGTTTGTCTAACTCACTAATGATGCGGGATAAATGCTCGTTAGATTACCATTGTTATTGGATTTTGGTCTATAACTCGGTAGAGACCGATGATACTGATAGGTGTAAGAGTTCACCATGTAAGGCTCAAGACAGAGCGCCGGCTGCTCCATTCTCAATTCCCTTTTGGTATTTGATATCATATTGCAACCCCATCATTTTAGTTATCCAAGTGTATTGTGACAGAGTAGATAACCGTTGTTCTAATAGAAATTTAAGACTCCGCTAGTTGGTGAAGATAGTAAAAGGTTGTAGACATAAATATTGACGCCACTTTGAAACCGCTTGAACAATAGCTAGCAACTCCTTATCATATACCAATAACAATTTGTTTTTAGGATAGAGTACTTTACTGACGTATGTTATAGGGTGATCTCCTTGTGATAATAATGCAACAATACCAATGTTAGAAGCATCCGTCTCTAAAGTGAAAGGTTGTTTGAGGTTAGGTAAAACCAACACAGGAGCTTCAGTTAAAGCTCTTTTAACTCAAAAAAGCCTCAGTAGCTGCATTTGTCCAATGAAAATTATCTTTCTTTAATAATTTTGTCAGTGGAAAAGCAATCATACCAAAAGATCGAATGAACTTTCTATAATAGCCACATAAACCCATAAAAGCGCATAATTCTTTTATGGTTGTGGGAGTAGGCCAGTCTCTTACAACCCGTAACTTCGAACTATTGGCTACAACCTTCCTGTCATATATGACATGTCCCAAGTACTTAATACTATTTGTTGCAAAGGAGCATTTAGATTGCTTCAAAAAAAATGTATTGTTCAACAAGATGTCAAAAACAATCTGTAAATGCTTTGCATGAGATGAGATGTCTGGGCTATAAACCAATATATCATCAAAGAAAACCAAGACAAATTTCCTCAATAATCCATCAAATATGCAATTCATCAAAGATTGAAATATGGATGGTGTATTAGTTAGGCCAAAGGGCATAACCAAGTACTCATAGTGCCTTGCATGCATTTGGAAAGCAGTTTTTCTATACATCTTCATCTCTCATTCAAATTAGGTGATAACTAGATTGAAGATCAAGTTTAGAAAATACCTTGGCGGTGCTTAGTTTATCTAACAAATCTTCAATAAGAGGAATAGGGAAATTGTCCCTTATTGTGACTTTGCTGAGAGCACGATAATCAACGCACATCCTCCAACTCCCATATTTTTTCTTTACTAGGACAATAGGCGATGCAAAGGGTGAGGTACTATGCTAAATAATTCCTTGATTGAGCATGTCTTTGAGCATTATCTCAATAGCATCCTTTTGTAACGCCAGATAATGATATGGTCAAAGCTTAATTGATGGGTTTAATTCCTTCTTTTAAAATGATCCAATGGTTATGGTTGCCTCGTGAAGGTGATAAAGTTTTTGGTTTAGCAAATATCAAAGAATAATGGTCCAATAATGCTTGAATTTCCATAGGTAAGTTCAGTGAGGGTTATGCTTTGAGGATGCAACAATTTTCTGTCATCACTTGAACCGCAAGCATGTCATGAGGTTGGTACAATAATCTTCTCATTTTTGAGTCTGATATGATCCAGTTCTAACTTGGTGTAGGTGCCTCTAACCTTACTCATACGCCCCTCCATGTAAATTCCATTGTAAGATCCTTGCAATTTAATTGAATGGTGCCTAATTCCTTTAACTAATGCATGCCTAGTATCATGTCATATCTCACTAATGGCAACAATATAACTTGAACTTCAAATTCAATACCACTCAATACCCATTTAACACAACTACATTTCGTTGTTGACTATAATTGGCCACCCCCAGCTACTGTGACTTGTATAAGATATGTCCTATATAGGGACAAGCTACCCTCGTTAGCCAATAAAGTATCAAGGAAATTATGCAAACTACTAGTTTCAATTAGAATATGGATTAACCAATGTCCCAATACACCTCGTACCTGGATGGTGTCGCAGTTTGTAGTTCATTGTATAGCATTTAATGAACTAATTGGTGGTGCTTGTTCTCCTTCCTCAACATCCATATCACTCTCTGTTACAAAATCAGTTGTAGCAATGGCATCCGTTGGTTCAGTTGTTACTTCCATAACAAAAATCTATGTTTTCTTCTTATTTTCACAAAAGTGCCTCGGTGTGTAGCAGTCTTTACAATATTAGCATAAGTTCGTTAACTGACATTCTTCTAATTCCTCCACTGTCAATCTTTGTTTGAATGTGAAATTTGGACGCCCTAAGATTCCTTTGTCAAACGTTGGTGTAAAAGATCATTTCAGTTCAGCCTCATTTGTTTTGTTCCCCGTAGACCAATAATTACCCTTGGTCGAATTGCTAGTTGTTCCTCTCTATGGTGTACTATATACCTTACTGACATGGTTGTTGGTAACATAACGTTGCAGACACTCAAAGTTTGATTCTTGAAGGTGAACAAGTTTAATGGCTTCTAAGAGAGACTGTAGTCAAAGTAATTTAACCCTAGTAGCCAATTCTGGTTTGAGTACTCCCAAGAAACAACTAAAACGCTTCTCTTCCGGTAAGTCGACTTTGCACATAAGTACATTGAACTCTCATTGGTATGCTTTGAGATTCCTGTTTTGCCACAACCTCATGAGTTCCTCCATAGGATCATCATTCAATGGTCCAAATCAAATCTTGATAGCATCTGAAAAAACACGCCATGGGATGACTCCATTCTAATTTTTTTGAAATGCTGGAACCACCAATAAGCCTCATTGTCCAGTGCTATACTTATAAGAATTGTTTTCCTTGCTTTTGGTATGCCATCTAATGCAAAATATCGTTGACACTTAGTTAGCCATGAGTCCACGTCATTTGTAGAGAATGAAGGAAAATATAGTTTGGTGAACTGAGTGGGTATATGATATTCTCCCCATCAATCCTCGTCTCTGTTCTGTGGGTTCTGCATTTCTACGATCTGTAATGACAGCCTTCGCAACACCTCTTGTAACCCATGAATCTGATCTTGCATTTCTCTAACACCATTCAATTTCTCATCCATAGTGTTAACTATCTAATTCAACTCCCTACGCATGCGTTCTTCAAACTCTGTTAATTGGCTTGTGATCTAGTACCGTCTGTCATGATTATATAAGTACTAGAATCCATCACTTCTATGATACCAGTGTTATGTATATGAATATTAAGAAGGGAAAGAGAAGTAGAAAGGCATATAAAGAAGAATAAAGAAGAGAGAAAATAGAGGAAAGGTATATTGGGAAATTGTAACTTCATAACATGTCACAATACAGAGTACATGGAGAATTAAATAACTACTCCCTACAATATCTGACCAAATGAATATAAAATGACAACCCTACCCTCTATACAATTACATAATGACCAATTACAATAACTGATGCGTGTAAATACAGTAGCATTACACGTAACATATTAGAGTGGATTAAAATAGCGCTGTAACGACATGTGTGGTTGTAGAATCAGTGCCATGATCGTATAATCTTGCAAGACCGAAATCTCCCAACCTTCTATGATACTCTAAGTCTAGCAAAACATTACTTGCTTTTATGTCTCTATGTATTACAACTTGTTCCCAATCTTGGTGTAGATAGCACAATCCTGAAGCAACGCCTTTGATGGTTCGAAATCATTGCATCAATCTAGTGTCACACACGGTTGGTTAAAGATGTATTTATCTAAGCTTTCATTTGGCATGAAATCATAGACCAAAAGAAGCTCCCCTTTTCACCAGCAATATCCCAGAAGAGATATGAGGTTTCAGTGGCGAAGGTGACTGATGCTCATGATTTCTATAATGAATTCCTTTATGCCTTGTCAAGATTCATGGCATACTTTCCTCACAGAAACCTCAATTTTGGAACCTAACATTGTCCCTTTATAGACACTACCAAAACTACCGCTGCCAACAAGCTCTTTCTTTCTAAATCCCTTTGTGGCAATGTAGAGATATGTGTATTTGAACCTTTGAGGGCCATAGTCCTTCTCTCCATCACCAACAATCTCAAAGAACTTCTTTCTCCAATTTATGTAATAAACTATAGATAAAACAACAAGAAAAATTATACAAAGTGAAACAAGAGGCAGCCCAATTAGCAAAACCATAGATCGTTTGTACCCTCCAAGTCGTGGGAGTTTTGGTGTTTCTGAGCAAGAACATAATGAAAAGCAGTCAACGCTCCATTGGAAGATGAGAATCCGACATAACTTGGGCTAGTTAGAATTTGAGAAAGATCTTGGGACAACGTTAACAATGGAGTTTCAGGCTTGTTGACATTCATGGAAGCAAGTGTGACACTAACTTTCTTCTTGCCTCCATTGTAGTCCACCCAAACCTGCATCAGCAAGCCACTAGTGAGTCTCAAGTTTTTAAACTGAGATCTATTAACATAATATCCAACATATTAAGACATTAAGTGACAAACCACATGCACCCACATAGCATATACACGTGCTGCAGCTGTTAGACTAGTTAGGATGCAGTTAGATGTTGTTATTTATCTACCTGTATTATGTTACACTGTGAACCACGTGTCCTTATGTTAGTGGCCATAGTTTCTGTATATTCTCTATATATATCAAAGCAATCACTCTCAGCAACTTTAACGAGAGTTTCTTCATTTCCTCTTCTTCCAAAAGTTCAACTTGGTATCAGAGCGCTGCTAACGCCTGGGTCTTTGTTTTTTTTTTCGAAAATGGCTTCTTCCCATTCCGTTGGCTCGTCCGCAACAGCTGTCGGCAACTCTGTTCAAACGAAAGTGATTCCGCTGCTTAGTAGCTTGAATCAATCAGGTGGATCTGTTAAGTTGGACAGGTCCAACTTTCTCCTGTGGCGATCCCTGGTTTTACCCGCTCTTCGTGGTCATAGAGTGGAAGGCTATGTTCTCGGCACAGTCGTAGCTCCTCTGGAAATCATTTCTGATGGTTCTGCTGATATAGGTAATCCGGATTATGATGATTGGCTAGCCACAGATCAAATCATTTTCAGCTGGTTGCTAAGTACCATGACGACGGATGTGGCGTCTCAATTACTTCATTGCACGACGTCTTCTCAGATCTGGAAGGCAGTAACAGATCTTATGAACGCCAATTCCCGCGCGCGCATCACTATGTTCAAATATGAACTTCAGCACACTCGCAAAGGTTCAAGTTCTGTCACCGAATATCTCTCGAAGATGAAGTTGATCTCTGACAACTTAGCAATGGCCGGAAGTCCTCTGTCTGAATCTGATCTTATCACTCAAACTCTTGCTGGTCTTGATGCAGAGTATACACCTATTGTTGTTCATCTTTCGGATAAAGATTCCCTTTCTTGGATTGATGTACATGCACGACTATTGACTTTTGAGAAACATTTAGAACATCTTAATACTATCAATTCTGTTACAAGTTCTTTTGCTAATGTTGCAATTAGTTCCTCTGGTTCATCCTCTGTTTCTCAGTCTCAGACACAGGGACCTCGCTTATCAGGACGTGGTGGCACTCATTCGAACTCCTCTAGTGGTGGTTCTCGCGGACGTGGACGTGGTGGCCGTGGCCGAGGACGCACTGGGAATAAACCTACTTGTCAAGTTTGTGACAAATATGGTCATGCTGCTAAACAGTGTTTTTATCGATTTGATCGTACTTATGGTGCACCTCCTTCGTCTGATTCTTCTCAGACCTCGCCCTCTGCATTTGTGGCTACTCCTGAAGTGGTTGATGATCCGGACTGGTATATAGATAGCGGAGCAACTCATCATGTAACTCATCAGGATGCTCCTGGCACTGTTCATACAGGTAACGTGATGGTTGGTAATGGTTCTCCATTGCGAATAAATAAATCCACTAAAGCTACTTTACCTAGTCAGCCATCTCTTTCATTACGTAATGTTTTGGTGGTTCCTCAAATGAAAAAGAATCTTGTTAGTGTTGCCGAACTCACTACTGCAAATGATGTTATAGTTGAGTTTGATTCTAAAAA
>JBAGKO010179477.1:0-16593 GCA_037177275.1 Acacia concinna | reverse complement strand
GGATTTTGTGCTTTCTTGTCTTGAGGAATTGAATTTTCCTCATCATATTGCTTCTCTTATAAAAGCGTGTATTATATCTGTTAATATGCAAATTCTATGGGAAGGTAGTGCCACTCGAGAATTTTTACCTTTTAGGGGCATATGGCAGGGTGATCCTCTTTCTCTATACTTATTTGTTATATGTATGGAGAAACATGCTCATATCATTCAGGAGGAGGTGTCTAGGGGAGATTGGAAGCTTATTATACTTTACAAAGATGGTCTTCCATTGTCTCATTTATTCTTTGCAGATGATCTTATATTATTGTCAGAAGCTTTAATAGATCAAATAGAGGTGATTCAAAGATGTGTGAATAGATTTTTCCATGCTTCAGGACAAAAGGTGAGCAATGCAAAAAACTATAATTTTCTTCTCTCAAAATGTTAATCATACTCGAGTCCAACAGTTAAGTGAGCTTTTGGGATTTACTCCAATGGCGGATTTAGGAAAATATTTTGGGGTTCCCTTACATCATCAAAGAGTTACTAAGGATAATATCAATATGTTATAGATAAGGTAAAAGTAAGACTTAACAATTGGAAGGTGAATCATTTGTCATTGGCAGGTAGACATACTTTGGTGTCCTCAGTCATCAAGGCTATACATGTTTACCCTATGGAAACAACAATTGTACTGGCCACAATATGTGAAGAGGTTCAAAGTAGAGCAAGGAGCTTCTTGTGGGGCTCTATAGCGGAAAAGAAGAAAACTCATCTTGTAGCTTGGGATGTAGTCTGTAAGGAGAAAAGAAAAGGTGGGTTAGGCTTGCGTCATATGAAAATGCAAAATCAAGTATTATGTTTAAAGGGTGGTTGGGGCCTTATAAAGAAGAAAGATGAGCTTTGGGCCAAGGTGATTAGAAGTAAGTATAAATATGGTGTTGATCTTATGCATTATGTTTAAAGGATGGTAGAGACTCCTTCATAGAAAAAGGTTCTAATTGGAATTACTAGGTATTAGGAAACCTTTCTAAGAAAAATAATGAACTTCTCAAGAGGTTTGAAGGCATTGACAACTGCTTGCTCTCCAACAACCAGGGTGGTCTCTTGAGGTTGCAAGATAAGTTGTGGATAGAATATACCAAAGTAATAAACTAGGAAGAGTTAAAGTGGTTCTAAAAGTCGTGTTGCAAATGGTTATAGTATTATGAGAAGAATATCTATTTCTTCCACATGACAACCAAGATGAAGAGATGAAATAATCAAGTAGAAGATCTTCAAAATGAAGATGGAGATTGGGTTAACGACTAGGAAATCCTTTAAGAGATGGAGCTAGACTTCTTTAAAAAGATATTTTCTAATAATGATGAAGTTCACCCTATAATCTCATGGCCTAAAGAATTCTCCCCTCTAAATTCCTTCAAATTAGAGGAGATTCAAAAAGAGATGTCTTCCATAGAGATTAAGAACATTGCTTTTGTAATGGGGACATTTAAATTGCCTAGTTTTGATGGTTTACAGCCTCAATTCTTTCAATCTCAATGGGATGTGATCAACCAGAAGGTGTGCAATTATATCATGCGTGCTTTTAGTGACCCTTCTAAAATTAGAGACATGAATCATACTAATATTATCCTGATCTTAAAGGTTGATCACCTCTTGTCTATGAAATATTTTAGACCCATCTCCCTTTGTCATGTGTGTTATAAGATCCTTAATAAGGTATTGTCTACATGGATTTTTTAATTGATTAGTCATAATGCAATTTCATCAAGGGCAAACAAAGTTGTGATAACATCATTATGGCACAAGAAATCATTTACTCCATGCATTCAAAAAGAGGTGGTAAGGGATATATAGCTATCAAGATTGACATAGAAAAATCTTTTGACTATATGGATTAGAGAGTTATTCATTGTAATATTTGATCTCTTAAGTTCAACGAGCATTTTGTGAAGTTGATTATGCAATGTGTTTCATTTGTCTCAATGAAAGTGTTCTGGAATAATTTGCCATCTAACATTTTCGTTATGAAAAGAGGTGTTAGACAAGGCCACCCTCTAAGCCCCTAAGTTTTTATTATCTGCATGGTATGTCTTAGCTAACTTATCACCATGAGGTTGAAATTGGTAATTGGAAACCCTTTCATATCAACAACATAGGTCCAAATCTATCTCATCTTTTCTTTGTTGATGATCTCCTCTTCTTTTGCAAAGCGTCATATGCTCAGTTAATCCAATCTCTTCATCTCTCGTAATGTCCATTCGAATAGAGCTCTTCGGTTTAGTCATCTGCTGGGCATCCAGCTTACCTTTGACCTAATAAAATACTTAGGGGTTCCTTTGCTTAACAAAAAAGTAGCTAAGTTAACTTTTGCTCCTCTAGTATTAAGAGTACAACAAAGCTCACCAACTGGAAAGGTATATTCTTGAGTATGGTAGGGAGACCTGTCCTAATCAAGTCAGTTCTTTCCACTCTTCCCTTTTATCAAATGCAATCTATCTTGATTCCAAAGGGTGTACTGAAGATGATTGACAAGCTGAGTAGCGACTTCTTTTGGAACCAAGGAGATCAAGAGAATAAAATACATCTAATTGCTTAGGATAAAATCAAAAGAGAGAAGAACTCATGAGGCCTTGGTTTTAGAGATATTCAAAACGAAGTCTTCATTATGAAAATCTGTCATGCTTTGTTAACAAAGCGTGACGCTCTTTGGGTCCAATGCATTTGAAACAAGTATAGATATATGGTAAATTTCCAAGGGTCATAAGGAAACGAAATTAGTTGGTAGTTTGGAGTGCAATTATTACTGTATGGGATTCATTACATAAGGTGATTGGGAGTAGAGTTAGAAATGGCCATGATACAAATGCATGGTGGGAACTAGGGTCCAAGCTTGAACAACCCCTTTTCCATTATGTCAACAAGAATCATAATCTCTTAAATAATGATGCTAGGGTTGCAAACTTTGTGAATAACTTTGGCACTTGGGACAAGGGTAAATGAAGTCTATTCCTATCGAACTGTAGTAGGCCTCATATTGGAAATGCCTCCTCATTTTACTTCTCAATCAGAATTTGACTCTTTATTGTTGAGAGCTTCTTCTGATAGTACTTTTAGCATCAAAATCGCTTACAATATATTGATGAAATGTATAAAGCATGACCTTGATCCACCTTAGATGAATATCTGGCAATGGCCGATTTTGGACAAAGCAAAATATTTTATGTGGCAAGTGTTTCATGAGAGGCTTCCAATAAATTCTCTTAAGGTGAGTCATGGGATAAGTGAGCAAAATGATTGTCCTTTTAAGTGTCACAGTGAGGAGTCCATTCTTCATATATTGAGAGATTGTGAGATCGCAAGTTCTGTGTGGCTTTCTATCCTTAACCCTTTATATCATAGTATTTTCTTTAGTGGTAATTTGCAGATATGGTTACAATAGAACAACCATCATAATGTAGGATCATCCTCCTTTCGTTGATGGCCTTGGACAAAAAATTTTTGGACTATTGTGTTAGATCATTTGGAAGAACAAATGCCGACAAGTTTTTGAGGGGAACAATAATACCCACATATCGTTAATCCATCAATGTAAATACTTTCTTTTGGAATAAGTAGAAAATGGAAAATTGCATCACAAGGTCTACAACCTTCCAAGTAGACTCTAGGATAAATGGTGCCCACCAACTAAAGGATACATAAAGATTGATGTTGATAGTTTGGTTAAGCCAAGTAGAGAGTGGTTGTAGGGAGTTGATATGTGATCATAAAGAAAGCTAGATGAGAGGTTTTTTGTAGAACTTGGGGACCAACTCACCTACTATGGCAAAAATTCTTACAATCTACACGAGATTGAAGGTGTGTAAATGATAAATCACTATTTTGTATGGTTTATTAGGTGTAATTAATTCTTTAAATATGGAAAAATGAGAATTAGAAATGCATTATTGTGGATTAAATTGGATAAATAAGTGCATGAGGGTATCTTGGTCATTTTAGCATAATTGAAGATTAAAATTGTTGTTAAAATGCAATTATATGCTTGACCATGATTTGGTATAATTTTGGTGTAGGTTTTAAAAAGAATTTGGGAGAAAGTGGAGTTTAAAGATGAAAAGGACCAAATTGCAAAATTGAAAAGTGTCCAAGGGAAATTATGTAAAGAGAAAAGGGACCTAGCTGCGAAGAAGAAAAGGTGAAAGCAAAAAGTCTGAAGATAACTAGAGGTGGGGTCAATTCTGATAATTCTCGTGAGGTCAATATGGAATTACAAGTGTTCAAAAGACTAAGTCAAAGGTGGAGAGAGTGTTGACTGTTGATCAAGATTACCTGAGAATCAATCCTCACCATTAGATGAAACACAAAGTTTCATTAAACTGAGGAGCAATTGCTGGTGTCCATTTCATTTTCCTTTGATTGCATCTTGACCTTCCATCTCAATGTTTGAGATTAAAACAGAAGTAGCCGCGTGGCATTATCTCCGCCCTCCATCTTGTATATTAGATTGAATCTGAGCATTGGATGACCCAACGATCATCTTCTTTACTTTTGGTCGGGTTGGCTTGACCCGCAACAAGATCCGTGGAGCAGTCATGACCTACAGCATAAAAGCTACAATTCCAACTATTCTGATCCAAGGCTAAACTCTTCATTCTTTGTGTCTTGGCCATGGTTTGAGCTCCTGTAATGTGTTGTAGTAGTTTAATCATTGAATTTTGACCTCCCCTGCTTCATGTATTGTTTCTTATCAGACTGCGATGAATAGAAGTTGATTATGTTCTATTCATGGCTGAACCACATTGTAATCGACTTGATTTGTATAAGAGTAATTCATGATTGATTTCTCCTAGATCTAAGTGGCTGAATTACATGAATGAATGAATTAATGCTCAATTGATTGATTGTAGTTGTGACAACTCAAATTACTTCATGATTCTTTGTGCAGCACTGAATTTGTATGATTTCAAGGGATTAAATGATGTTAACTAAGCAAGGATAACCAGAAGCTAAGATGTGTATGAAGAATAATTAGGACTTTGAGTGATTTTGGTTGGATTATAATAAGTGTAGAGATTGATTTGGTTAAATGTGTTTTGGATCATAAAATATGTAGAGACCACCACTAAATAGATAATTCCAGTATGTTTCTTGGATTAATTTGATAATTAATTAGCCTAGCTTAATTGAACTAAAAGAAAAGGAAAAATCCAACTACATAAAGAGTGATAGAAAGCCTATAGGTAGAGATGACCTAGGTTAGTTTTTAATCTGGTATTTTAATTGAATTTCTAGCCTAATAAAATAGCTTAATCATTAAAGACATGAGCTTTAAGAGAATCCGCTTGTATTCCAGTTCTATATATGACATTCACACTCTAATGGTTGATCGTAAGAATTATCACCCTCTTTAGCATGAGATTGATGACGCCAGGAATATCATTTTCTCCAACTAAGACATTCAAATTATACATGCCCACATAGAAGCAATAAGATGTGTAGTTTTTTTTTGCAAATATAATGCATGACATGAACACTGAGTTCACCATTATCAGCTCTCCTCTAGCTCTGTGTTCAGATCTAATATTAGCTGACCTAAGATAAGATTAGATCTTTTGTCTTTACTTCAGGTGTTTTCATGTTTAATGCCATCTTGTAAATTCAAGTGTATCACTTGCCAATCAATCATGAAAAAATGATGAACTAAATGAAAACTGAGACTACCTCCTACAAACGTAATAGAGAAATTGATCTTAGTCATAAATATAAGATATCTTTATCATATTTATCAATATTTTCCTAATTTAACTTGATTGATATGTCCTCAACAATAATCAAGTAAGAGAGCAATGGAGGTAATTAATTAAGGAAAATGATTAAAATGTTTTAGAAAAATTATGTCATATTAACTAATGCAACTAACTTTCTTAATATAATCAAATTAGGTAAATATGTTTTACATTAAGGATCAGAGATAGTACTAACAATTTATGGTAGGCTATTAGTGTCTCTTATATAAATAAAAACAAAGATAGGAAAACATATATATATGCAATAGTAATAATGTTCCTCCAACTCCATGCAAACATCATCCGCAGAATAGATATTGTCTCTTGAAACACTGTTCATAAGAATAAAAAATTGAAAATATTCATAGACACGTGATTCAAGTGACAAGGAAAAACTATTAGAAACAGATGTATCAGTTCAACAAAAACAAAAAAGCTTCAGTTACTTGATTTCACATATCCTCATAAGCCCAAACCTCTAAAGTTGTAACCATTTCAATTTTGATTTGATTTAGTTGACAACGGTTCAAAAACTCTCACCCATTGGTCATGCTATACAAAGATCTTTCGAACCAGTCAAGTAGTATTTCCTCTCCCTTGAACTACATACCTATCCCCTACAACCACTCATCTGTCTCTAAATATAACTATGGCAAGAGATGGGAACAAGATTTGTCACCACAATGATGTTCAATCTGTTCATCTATGGTCACTAGCTCTACAAACACATAGTAGATGTCATGAGGTTGTGTTTAGGCTGTTGAATCTGACACTGTACTTTGTTGATATATATTGATGAAGCTACTAAGAATTTTGTCCCCTTTGTATAGTACCAAGGTCGACTATGAACATACCATTATTCAACCGATGTATACAAATCCATAAAGGTGTATTGGTAAGATATTTTTGTCCCCTATTTCGATTATCAAATACCATATAGTACAACTTACTTCTTTTATTGTACTGCTTGTAGGTCATGACCGAAATGGAAGTTAAAGGCAATATTGTAAGTCTGTAAAGCTTAGAAAAGGGCATTTGTTCAAATACCATCTTGGTTAAGCTAGATAGGATAATTATCAAGGAGATTCTCATCTATCCATTTGGTCGTAATTGTCTGATAAAGGAGTTGATGGCTTTGCAGCTAGTTGTCTTTGACTAGTTGGTTAGTATATATATGATTCAGTATATTCTAGGTTGTATATATATTTATCACAATACAGTACTTTGTCTTATAGGTGTATCATATGGTTGTCTCATTAATCAACTTTACTATTATGTCTACTATCGTGCCTCTTCTTGGAGAAAATAGATGCTACATGATTAAGAACTTTGCTATTATAAGGAATAGGGAGGGCTGGTTGAAGAAATACCATATAAGGCTTCTTCCTACTAGCTAGGTCATCAGTGCCTCAGCCTCCTTCCCAGAATATAGTTTCAATCTCATGTCTTTGCCTCAGTTAGCCACTCGGGTTCTATAGCTAGGGAGTTTGGTTGGTATGTTACTCCCAACATACGTTAACCAAAAAACCCCAAAGCTATTGTCTTTTATCATACACTTTGTACCTATGATCATTATTAATGTTTGCAGTATCTTCAAAACCCTGTTTGAACTGGGTATGAGTGAAGCACTTAGGTTCTACAACAATGAGATCATTATGGTAATTGAGGACAATGACAATACAATGATCACTTGTGCCTTATATGGTGTTTGTACTGAGGCAACGATCAAAGCATACTAGGCTATTATGAAGAAAGACCCACTATTTGTTGCATCCAGTATACAATGGAGATTGGGCATACCGAAGGTGAAGTTTATGTATATGATGCTTTTTTCTTCTCAATATATATATTGTTCAAGGATGCTTATTCCTAGGTGCATTTGACATGTGGTCATCCCCTAACATCCTTTTACAATGATACAAGGGTTTTCTTTGATCCATCCTTTCTAAAGGTGCTTGAACAAACGAATGCAATTACTAGAAGAGTCCAACAAGGTGCACCATCTTCAACTACATCTTGAAGTTTAGTTTATGGATATGTTTTGTGTCAGTTTGTGTTTAGTTTTTATTTGAGTTCTTAGTTTTCTAAACTCTGTCTGTGTGAAAGTATAGGCCAAGTTCATGTTATTTCCTATTTTTTTATGAGCTCTTTCATATTTCGTTTAATTTGTGCCTATATATTATAATGTCATTGTTGTTTCAAATAGTGTGGTTAGGTATTTATGTTTTTTCTTTTATCGTGACAATAGCAAGTATAAATTTAAATTTGAATTTGAAATTATAATACAATACAAACAAGAAGGAAAGAAGGAAAAACTCTTCACAACATAACTCAAGTATTCATTTAATATAAATGGTGATTAAGTTAGAACAATTGTTGTGAGTAAGACAAAAATTAAGAACTACGTTTTCTTACTTTAATGGAACTCTTCAATAATAAATGTACATTATAGAAATGAAGAATTATATTAATGCATTGGAAAAATACATAATTTAAGAAGATCGAGCCAATAACTGATGATAGATTATATAAGTACTACATATTATTGAAACAAGCCAAAATACACATAAAAGCAATGTTAATATAGAAACGGTTGTAACTAAATTAAAATTCCGCTATAACTTGCACACTATCAGAAAACCATACAAGGACATCATTAATTATATTTGATAGATAGTACTAGTGGCTGGTGTAGTCCTCTGCATCAACAACAACTAATTCAACCCTTAAGTCATAAGGCGATGATAAACTTATGGTTTCTTATGATTTTGAAACTTGGATGGGTTGACGACAGCGATAAATAGCAATGACCCTCCTCCTTTGACGAATGTTGTTGGCTGTGATTATCTTCATATATGTGTGGTTCCAGAAATTGAGGATCTCGATGCGTGTGTTATCCCCTTGTTATAGCTTGACCTTGATACAAGGCATGTAACTATCTATGATCTCTATATATTCATCATTGAATATAGGATCATGGTCATCAGTAGCTTCACACTCACGATTCTATAGACTATATATTTAGTTGATACTGTAAAAGTAGTGAAATAGTATATATTTTGAGTTGTAAAATTGGTTGCTTCAAGCCCTTACCTAACCTCTTTTATAGCAGTCAACATTAACCTCTAAATTATACAGTATCATCAAATGCTCAAAACTTCATTTGACATCGGTGTAAATGAAAGCTGTCTTTTACATATGACAATGGGTTACAATGACTTTGGTGATAATGTACAAACCTATTTTTCCCAGGTTCATCTTTCGTTGTATTTTATTTGTCTCTATAAATAATTTCATATATTATACACTTACTTTATATTATTTGCATAGTTGTTGAATGTTATAACAATGTGTAATGTCTCTCATTGTTGTCGTTCAAGTTCTTATTTCCATCATTATGGGTGGACCCTCCTCTTATAATTCATACAGCCTTAGTCTTATTACAAATAGTTTTTAGTATGAATATTTGTTGCCATAGCACTCAATGTTCGTAAAATTTTTCAAATACAAACAATGAATATTGCTCACACTCATATTGTATTTATGCTACTCGTCCATATATAATTACTTCTTAGGTTATTAAGTTGTCATTATCCATATTACATAAAATTTAAGTTCACTATAATTTTTTTCATTACTATCATATTGTTATCAAGGTTGATAGCCACATATCATCGCATTTGATAAGTATCCATCATAACTTTGTAGAACATACACTTTTATTTCAATGCATTCTACAACACACCACAAACCTTAGCCTACCATCATCTTTTCTATTAATACTTCATTCATTCATCATTCTTTTATCTTACAGTTACATTAGATAGTAGCCAAAATTTAAATTCAAAATTTAACAACCAACGAATGAAATTGGAGGGAACAAACTCAAGTCTCAATTTCATATGAAATTCAAATTTTCAAATTTAAACTTTCATGACTTGTCATTCCATTTCTCAAATCAGAATGACCAAAAAACTTAATTTCAAATTCAAACTATCATACATGAAACTATTTCCCGTAAATTCTGATGGCCATTTCTCCTATTAAACCATGGTAGAACTGTTTCCACTCCAAGTTCTCTCTAATTATGTTGGTTTTTCTCTTAAGTGTTATCTACTATTGTAACTCCTTTTAAGCAGAATCATGTCCTGTTGTTCCCTACTAAAAGATGTCCATGATGGTACTGAAAGGTAAACAATATTTGTGCGTGTAATAAGGAAGTGGAATGTCTATCAAAAGGCTTCTCCCTTAGAACTATTTTGTATGACTATAATTTTGGTTGATGAAGAGATATTATTCTTTTATGTTAATATCTTCAACTTAATTAATTCACATTAAGAAGTATTTTATAATAGAAAACTATTATCAATCTTTGTTATTGTAATCACATTTCATTCTTAACATCATACTATTATGTAATCTATAACATGTTGACAATTCTAACTACTTCAATTACTTTTCATAATGACATTTAGGATACCACAATCCAAGCTAGCATGATACCTACTCACTTTCATGCTAAATATCACCAAGATTTAGGAGAAGGGAACACATATCTCATTGCTAATTTTGTGGCCTCATAGAATTCTAACCGGTATAAGGAAACCAAGCATCAATTCAAGATAAATTTTACACAACACACATTTGTTTGAGAAGAACCTGCAAACATTCCAACCCAGGCTTTCTCTTTCATAACAATCCTTGACATATTAAAGACTAAGAAGAGAAATTTTTCAAACTACTTAATTCGTTATGTCTCTATTCTAGATCTATTCGTGTTTGATCAATTTTTTCCAATGAATAACTTAATTAGTCATGTAATATCACATATGTCATAGCCTTTAGGAAGACCATTGGTCGACCCTCTTGAGGAGTATTGTTGGGACAATAAATCCAAAAACAAGTTAAAGATGTTGCTGACTGTCAAACCCCTCTTCTGGTTCCACATTTTGTCAGAGAGCACAAGTGCAGTTCGATAATAAACAAGAAATAGCCCAAAAACCATACCAATAAATTTATTACAAACTTGGATATATCACAATATATCCACAAGGTCAAAAGTCTTCTTCTTGTGCACTGGGTCTGGATTCTCAATATCCATTCATAACGTTCTTACCTTTGGAACAGTCTTCTCTAGCTGGGAAATTTTAAAGTTTTGGGAAAAAGGGTGAGATTCAAAAGAATCCCAATAGTAACAAACAACAAATCATAAATAAATGCAAAAATACTAACATGCAAAGCAACCAACATCATCATCATATCGCAGTCACCAAGTTACCATCATCAAATAAATGCAGTGTGCAATGCATGTCTCAAGTCTCATGGTGAATTGAAATCAGTCACACCAACTGGTGCACTTCACACCATTGATGCACTTCACGCCATATCTCATAGTAGACCACAAAGGATCACACCATCCAGTGCAATTTGCACCATCAATGCACTTCACACCATTCTCAGTCTCAATGCATGGCAACCAATACATATAGCATATCACATTAGTTATGAGAGACAGAGTTACTACCTGAAGACTTTTCCTTGCCTGGCCTTTTTATCGATTCTTGGATCCTACCCGGGCAAATATCCTATCCTACAATTCAAATATAATGCAAATGAGTTATTACTCATTCAAGCTTATTTACTAAGTGACTATAACTCATTATCTCCCTCTAAAACTCCTAATTAAGAAACAACCCTTAAGGGCGGTCTACTTCCTTTTATACTCTGTATAATTTCGTCTTTCCAAAAATTATAACCCAACCTATCCCTACACAATTTCGTGTCTTAGATCCATTTATGGGCTTAGAATTTCCAAAATCAAACTCTTTTCCCCTGCTCCAAGTCCAAACCGAAATGGGTCTTATTTTGGCAAAAGTGTGATTTCCTAGGTTTAATGCTTTCAAACTCATGTTCTTACCTTTAATCTACACAATTTTTCATTTTAAACACATTGGAAGCATCAAAAAAGCCAAGATCTAGCTCTAATACTCCCAAACAAAGCCTACACAAAACATGGCAGAATTTTCAAAAATTATGTTTCCATGTTCCCTTCACAAAACACTCTTCTTTACACTCAAACCACTTGTCTAAGGCATTTACCAACCCTTCCACATGATTCAAACTAATTTGGGTAGCGCCTCCCCTTAGGTTTTGTGCATCCCAAGTAAAAAAATCAGCCATCACAATCCAATATCTACCATAGACAACAATATCCATCAACAATCAACAAGAATCAAGAAGATATTTAACGTTTTCTTGATTACCTTTTGAGTTCTTGCTTCCCTTGCTCAAAACTAAAATCCCTAGCCTCTTCTTCTTGATTTTATTCTTGCTACAAGATTTTTCAAGAAGATTACTTCCATTAGAGGTTGGAGGTCAAGAATCATGGAAAATTGGAAGTTTTAGGCTTGGAACTTACCTTGATCACTTGCCTCTTCTTCCTTTTCCTTTCCTTCCCTCTATTTTCTCTAAGATCTCTGTGTGTGTGTGTGTGTGTGTGTGTGTTTATCTCAAGCTGCTGCTTGAAAATGAGCTCCTCTATTGCATCTTCAATTGGCTTTAAGCCATATTAATCATATTGCTTAAGTATTTAATTAATCAAGAAAATCCATGGCCACATATTTCATAAATATCTTCATCCTTCTTTGACTATTGAAGGATAAATCTTGGCCATTCAATTTTACATTCACATCTTGCCATTGAGATCATATTTAATCTTCCCTTTTTATCCTTGATTGAACCACTAATTACCAACATACAATTACATTTTTGCAAATTTCGGATTTTTGGACAGAATTTTCACCCAACTTTGAAAATTCATATCTAGTTGTAAAAATATCCAATTGAGGTGATTCCAAAGCTTAAGTGTCCCTCTTAAGTTTAGGTTTAGGTAAAAATACTCTCTTTGTTCAATTAGAAACATAATATTCCAAGAAAATGCATGTTTGTACACTACTCCAGAAACTGGAAAATTTCAGTGAGCTAACTTCAAAAATTCATATATCCTAACATATAAATCCAAACCTCACTTATGACATATCAAATTAAATTTTGATATATCTACTTGTAGATTGGAAAGTTTCACAATTTTTGGACATCATTGGCTTAGGCAAAAATGATTCACAACATAACTATCTCCTATCACTTTCCAGAAATTAGCCAAACTCACTTTGGCCATAATTCTTACACCAAAATCCACCATTTTGTTCCTCTTATCTTGTAATTTACTTAGGGAGTTTTAGTAAGTAAAAATTGAAATGTTACACTGATAGACACAAAGTACTGAAAGTAGCATTCATCTTTCAATGAATTATTTATACACACAATTCATGTACCATCTTTATACATTAATGTTTCATTATTGGCCAGTGCAAATGAAGTTGAGTTTGTTATTTTTTTTATGAATCCTCCACAAATGCTTAAATGGCATAGCTACAAAATATGGAGTCACTAATTGCGGTGCTGTTAAATCTTACAAGGATTGGTTGGTTTGAGGATGGTTAGTTTACTTTGTCCTATCTTAATCATCATTTCATATCTTGCATATTCTATTAGCATTAATTCACTTCAATACTCAACTTCCTCATTTAGGCATTCCACAAGTTTGCAGTTCCTACAATGCTACTAGAGTTTCTTTCAATTCTCATATACCTAAGGTTAAGGACTTCATTGAGAGGTAGTATCAATTAAAAACTTGATTATTTGTCTATTATTTTAGTTGTAAATTATTGCAAGTAGTATGCTAATGAACCTAGAGTAAAATAGTTCCAAAGATAAATCTTCACCTATCACCACAAGTGTAAGCCAAGTGATGCTATCTCAATCTACCTAACAATTTGCATCTACCATCTTGCGCAACAATTCTAGGATTGATGTATCTATAATTCTAGATCAGAAAATTGTACATACTCAGATCCATTATGATGTTCCATTTATTATTTGTATTTAAATTTATTTATTGCCTGGCCATTCTAATAGTTTGACTACTGACCTGTGTTCACAAGGAGAAAGCTTAGTCAAGTGTGTCATCAAAAAGTTAGAGACTAGACATGGGTAGACTTATGATGGTCATGTTAAGTGTACCTTAAAGCTAAGAGATGAAGGAACCATGTTTTGCCCAAATCGTAAGAAGAAGCCTGATTCAATTGTGCTAAGTAAGTTAATTCAAATATTGTTGGCTGACTTATCGTTCTTGTTGGTCATTAAATAAGGACGTCCATCTTTCATATACAATATATAAGCTCACACATTTATTTCCCTACACAGGCTTAAGGTCCACTATACTATTGTGGATGATTCTGGCATTGTTTTTGTTGTTTTTTTGGGATAAACTTGCTTCCCAATTGTTTGATAAGGTTGCTGCTGAACTAAAACAAATCTTGACAAATGTATGCAATGAGTTTTATTACTTAGTATCTATGCATGTTATTCCACTTGAACACTATCTATATGACATGCTTATTTATTGTAGGAGGACCATGAATATGACTTCCCAAACCAATGTGACAATATTATAAGGAAGAGAATGTTGTTTAAGCTCAAATACAATGATTTTAACGAAAAGCACATTGAGTCAAGTATTAGTGTTCAACAATTCACATTATGTGAAGACCTCATTGATGAATTTTACAAAACAACTAATGATGCAGCCTCTGCTAAGGTTAATGAGGTAAGTGCAAAAATTGATCCACTCTTACAAGATGACACTTCTACAAATTGGACTCCTTCAATCACTGTTGAAGGTGAAGACATAACTGTGATGCAGTTGTCTCAAAATTCCACTCCTACTATTCCTAAAGGCAAAAGAAAGGCTGCCATGAAGAGAAGTAATGGTAATTCATGTCACACCTTATGTATCTTTTAGGTCACTTAGCATTCATTAGAGTTGCATTGCATTGTGGATAATGTAGAAACTCAACTAAAAATTTTGTTTTCGGCGAGTACTGTTCACTACCAAAACAGATTTTTAGACAAACTTTGACAAATTGTAACTAAATGTATAAAAATCAAAATATTGTGCTTCCAAGTTATACGGAAAGCCCTTTAAAGGTTCTACAGGGGAAAATAATTTCATACATTAATTACAAATGGATTAGTGCCAAAATTGTACGAAATACAACTCTATTCTTTTAGTAAGACAATTTTTCCTAGTTGTAAACCTTAACTTTAAAAATTCACAACTTTGCATACAAAATTCCAATTCCTATGTTTTACCTATCAAAATGAAGCTTAGCATGTCATCTATTATCATGCCAAATTACAGAATCTACATAAGTTAGCTGGTACAAAATAAAACTTATACAAGATTATTGTTCCATTGCAATTTCCAACAAGCATTTTCAACATATGTATATACATATAATAAGCCATATAGCCGTCACCCTTACACTCCCTTTCCATTCCTCCTTGATGATTTAGGCCATATAGCATATGTATATACATACAGAATCTAGATAAGTCATATGGTACAAAACAAAACTTATATAAGATTACTATTCTAGTGCAATTTCTAACAAGCATTTTCAGCATATGGATATACATATAATAAGGAGCTAACATGCTTTGCATGCCCTATGGCACAATCATCTTAGTGTGCCTCACATTGAACACAAGCTATAGTATTTACATGTTAGGAGTGCAACAAAACATAGTAGTAATCATCATCATGACAACAAGTAAAGCAATCTTAAGCTTAACCAAACATGCACACACAAAATCACAAGATAAGCAATCAAGTAAAGACATTAGAAATTATGTATCTATGCTACCTTGATCTTTGACCTTTCTCTTGGCTTTTTAGTTTCATCCTCCTAAGGGTCTCTTCCACAAATGTCAAACCCTAATCAAGTTAAGAAGGTGCAACAACCATTAACAACAATTATAAACACCAAAAGCTTACTTGCTGGAATGTAAAACCCTTTCTTATTTTCTCAAATTTCTTTCTTGATTTCAATTGCTTCTGGGGCTTCCTCTTTGGGTTCACCCTGCACAAGATCCTCATTTTGAATCCAATGGAAACATCAAAACATGTAAATTCTAGTCACAAACCTATAAAATGCCCACTGACAGTATAGACATCCTAGGTTCAAAATTTTAGCACAAGGTTTCTAACTTTCAAAAATTTTGGGACCCTTGGGGAGGTCCGGGCCATTTGGAGACTCAGCCTTCTTGCATGGAATTTCAAGGAGATTCAAGCCACACCGATTGAGCAAGCAATTAAGGTATGTTCTAGCCTGTATTATCTTTTATTCCTCTCCTCTTCTCCACGGTTTCTGAGGCATTTCTTAAGGGGAAATGTTGTTCGTGGATCTAGTTAAGCAAGAAGAGGGAGAGTTTGGAGTTGTATGAGGTTTAAAAGGACCAGAAAATGCTAGTAATCGGTGTATAGGCTTGATAGAGGTTGAGTTTTTCCTTGGTGTAAGAGATGAATGTTTCGGCCTTGAACCCTAGGTTGAGGTATGATGTGATTTTCATTGGTTTGATGGTTCCAATGCTTTCAAAGCAGTGTTTTACCTAAGGAAAGGTAAAAGAACGCGTGTGGAATGCTAAATCGATGAAATCACCAGGGACCCCATAAAGGGGATATTGTTCAGCCAAGGGGGAAGGGGGTAGGGAGGAGTTTGATTTTGATAAAATAGAGGTCACAGATGGATTTAGGGGAGAAAGTTATATGAGATAAGCCTTTGAAATCAGAGAAAGGATGAGTGTAGTTTGGAACCCAAGTTTAAGGAGAAATGGGTTCTCGACTAGTAATAGTAGCATACACTAATGCAGTGATGTTATGTTATATCCAAGCATCATTTAGGAATCATCTAGTATCCCAGAA
>JBAGKO010179443.1:0-16598 GCA_037177275.1 Acacia concinna | reverse complement strand
AACAAAAGTGTCAAACACTACCAAACACCACTAATAATAGTGGAAAGTCCAGAGAAAGTGCAAAGGGATGTTGCAAAAGTGTAAAAGTACCAAAACAAGCCAAAAATCAAATTGAAACTCAAAACCCAAATAGAAACCAACTAGTGGCGCGTAACAGCGTGTGGAGCATCAGAATTGAGCTCCATTAACGGTTGTCACCTTGTCTTGGTGTGATGAATCTAATGAGCTAGCGCGTGGCATAATTGAAGCTCGGATGAGAGAGACTGGACGAAACAGAGGGAAGAACCGACCGCCTACAATGAACGAGACTGAACCGAAGCACAACAAGATTGAACCGAAGCACAACGCAAAAAAAAAAAACCTTAGTAAACCTAGCGCTCTGGTACCATGTACAAGAGTATTCAGAATGTTGTGTCTATTCATATATAAGGAACCATATTTATACAGGGAGATTGACGCATAGAATCAATGTACAGAATAATATATAATCAAACATAATCAATCCTAATTATGTAGGGAATTAATCATAATCAGTCCTAATTATGTATAAAATATCTCCTAATATATACCGAATATTTCCTAATAAACCCTATCCAAACCTGAATTCGGTAAGTTACTCTCCCTTGCCCCCATTTAATTTTGTAACACCATAAAACTAGTTAAAATCAACTTATTATCATCTTAAGGGTATTGACTTCGATTTCATTTGAATAATCACATCTATTTTAACTCAAATATTTCATTGCTCTTGTATGTGAAAGAAGCGATTTTGAAAGTGGGGTTGTGTCGATGGACACTCACTTTGAATAGAAGGACGTAATTAATAAATTATTTTACAATTGGTTTCAGTAGAAGATGAAAATAATATATTGTCTAATGATTTGTAATAATTTTTTTGGCTGCAATGATGGGTAAAACATTATATATATATATATATATATATATATATGAGATTCCTTATATAGTCTGATTTGGTTTTAATTTAATGTTCTTGTTTTGGAACCTGATTAAATAATTAATTAGATTTAGTAGGTTCCCCCAATTACTGGATATTTACACTTGGTGGGGGCCAATTATGGACGCACGTGATTGGAGATATGAATTGCAGCCTCATGATCGTAAAATAGCTGTCCTACAATTGTAGGTCTCATCAATCTCTTCGTGTATATAATTTCTTATTTGAATGTTAATATAGGTGCTTTTTTAAAATTGAAAGGCTTCCATCAATCTTTACTTATTACCTGGTATAAAGAGTTAGCGTTAGAAAAGGACATTCACACAAGCTAACATAAAAGTCATATCACGTATTTACTTCATATATTATAAATTAATTTCTCTGATTCTTATTATAAGGTTTAGTTGAATTTTTTTTAGAGAATTCTAGATAAGCTAATTATAGTACTTTAATATATTAAAATTTAGCGTTTTTCTTTAAACTATGTTGTTTAACTTATGGACTAATATATAATATAATAAAACACAACATATAATATGATTACGTAATATAATTATCTTTCTTAATATTTTCTAAAAAAATTCACTGTACTTTATAATTAGGAGCAGATGGAGTATATTGAAAAAGCAACTTCTAGCTCTAATACAAACAGGTACTAAAGCAACATGAGACGTCTAATTATTACATTGAATACTATACAGGATGCTTAATGCGGCACTTAAAAGTAGGTTGGTTCCCCTTCTCAATAACTAGTCTTATTGCGGGGCACCAATCAATCTGGCATCAAACCTAGTAGCCGATAACTTTAAAAAAGACTTGTGTGGTGGATAATGAGTGAGTGTGGAAATACCCCATTATTATGAGCATCTCATTCTACATAATGTGGGGGACAAAATACCTCATACTACTAAGTCACCATCATAACATATGATGATATGTTGCACATTTGATGAATAAGTAGAAGCTGTTGGAATATATAAAACACACACACACATACACGAGGATAAAGCTTATACTAAAAGAATTTTGCTAAAATTTGATGTATTTGGAGTTGAGTACTTAATATTGTAATTTATGGATTATCATTATTATGAGGCATTTTTTAAGTGCTTTACACTTTGATGAGTGTCTATTTATATGCATTAGTATTAGTGTTTTTTTAAATGAATTATATTTGAAACTTTTAAATTTGCTACTATTCTCTTGACTTCGTAGAGTGAATGCAGTAAAGCTATATAACCATATTGATGATGATGAAGAAGACGTCATGCAAGAACTTGAAAAATATTCTCAAAGTTTTGAGCACAAGACTTTTGCTGTGGCAATAAGCAAGGTATATATGCTCATATTTCACATCTCGAAGTCATCATCTTTTAACTTTTGGTGTATCACTCTGGTGGTTAATTTACTAACTTAAAGAAAATAATTTTTAAATTCACTAAAAACAGTAGATTAGCAATGGACTTAATGATTTTGTTATAAAATAAATTGTTACTACTAGATTAGTGATGGAATTTTGTTACTAAACTAATTTAGCGATGGAATTGCGTAACATATCCCACTTAGGGTTTGTTTGGTATGAGAGGAGGGGAGGGAAAGGAAATTGGGGGATTTTGCTCCCCCTATTTGGATAATAAAAATTTTTATAAGGGGAGAGAAAATTTTCTAAGATTTTCTCTCCCTCCCCCTCCTTACTCTCCACTTCAAAATTAAAGGAATTTGGAGGGAAAATGTTATACTTTAACTTCTATTAATTAATATGCACATTATTTTTATTCTTTTTTAATATATCTAGGTTGTCTCCCTTTTATAGTTGTGTTATATATTGTTAGTATCATACTGTATTATATTTTTTTTACCGCTGTATACATATTTTTAATAAGAAAAATAAATTAAAACACACATTTTATTACATGACAAATATTAATTATTTTTTATGTGCTACACTTCAAAAATTTTACATTAATTAGTGTCTATTTTATTTTCTATTGATTATATTCTTATACTATTGATGACATTTTTTTTACATTATTAAAATCCCTCCCCTCCCCTCTCTTTTTATCTATGGTAAAACAAAATCCTTTTCAAACCCTCTCTTTTCCTCCCCTTCCTTAAAATACCTTTCCCTCCCCTTCCCCATTGATCCAGACATACCTTTAGTGTGACTTATGATAACTGATGAGGATAATCTATGTCTCTTACAATTAAGTGAAAAAAAAATTTCTTTACAGGATGACTAATATTTTTTCAATTTCAGGCAGATTATTGGCAGAAACTAAACTCGAAAAAGGTTTCCATGAAGAGTAAGTCTCTAAACTTGACGTGATATATACAATATAATGATTTCAAATTCAGTGGTTTGCCTTTTGGTTATTCAATATTTTGTTTTTTCTAAGGTTTCTAACCTGTGACTTGGTAATTCCAAAATAGACCATAAATGACTCAATCACTTCTTCATGCATTGATCATCTGTTTTTCTTTTTCTTTTTCTTTTTTTTTTGGTTAAAAAAAATTATATAGTTAAACACACATATACGACCTCTAGACTCGACCATGATCACCAATCAAAGGATTACGGGGTCACTTAATTAGGTTCTATTTGGTAGGAGGGGAAGGGAGGGAAGGGAAAATTTTCATGAGTTTAATTTTAAAAAAAAAAATTAGAGAAGTGGAATTATAAAATTTTAATAAAGATAAAATATAAAATAAAAGAATAAAAAAAGTCAACTAAAAACTTTCAACCCCATTTATCTAATTTTTCAAAATCCAAATCATAAAAATTTTCTCTTCTCTCCCTTCCCTTCTAAGTCCCTTGTACCAAACAATCCTTTAGAATCCATTAAATCTATTACTAATTTGTTTTGTTGTTCACGAGAATGTAGCATTTGGTTGTCTTCATCTCCTTGTATTCCAATCCTACATGTGTGTGTGTTAGCCAACTTGTAAGCTAACAAATGAGTGAAATAATATATCAATTTAATATCTTGGGATTATTCTACTTGGCTACTGAGTGAGATAGTTACTCGAGAGATCCAGTCAAGTGTTCTCTTTTTTAATTTTTTTTTTCAGCTTTCAATTCAAGACATACCATTTTGGCGTCAGCGCCTTGTTCTCTATTGCTATAATGACAGCATTTTGGAGATTCTTTTTGCCATAATAATCACAACGAGACTCTGACGCTAATTTGGTGTATATGTTGAATTGAAAAAGAAAAAAAAGAAAGGAAAAAAAAAAAAACCACACTCTACCCTCTCTCAAGTAAGTATCTGATTTAATTGTTAATATTCAACTGTCATGATGGTTGGTTGGGAGGAAAAGATTCCTCACCCACATGGTTAGGGGTTCGAAGTGACAAATGGGGAAGAGAAGTGTCAGACTCTATAAATATTAGTAGTCAAATAAAAAAAATTCTGAAGAATTTAATTGATATATTATTTCACTCATGTACACACACATGTTGTATCATACGGCATGTTCCATATAGAAGTTTGGGTTTGGTTTGATGAAGGATCAAATAAAGGGTATTTAGAAGCCCATAGGATAACTAAGAAAGCCCCAAATTAATGTTAGAAATAGGCTTAAGTAGAACATACGTTTTTGAGTGAATTAGGCCTATTTTTCACTCAATTAAACTCATTAGACCTTAGTTTTCTAGAGCCTAATAGAGGGCCTGTGTTTTTTTAAGGAGGGGCTAGGCAAAGATGCATTTCGACGCCATAATTCACAAGAGTTTGGGAGGAGAGAGAGGTACTCTGCTAGGGCACAAAAATTCTAGAGAGAAGTTATTTTGTTCTTGAAGATTCAGAGGCAAAGGTTAGTAGAGGGATCAGATTCTCTCATAATCCCTCCCTCTTTTTTCAGAATCCTTTCACATGTGCATGTGTTTTTTTTTAAATAAAAAAAATATATGCTAAGATTGAAGCAAATTAATGGTTGGGATCATATACTAAGAAATTCTGAGAAAAGTCTCTTTCGTTAGTAGATCTAACTTTTATGGCTCTTTTAATATATTTATTCGCTATATTTGTAGTTTTCAAATAGTCTCGGTATCCAGAATTGGGATCTTCTTCAATTTCTTTTGGACAAAATCAAAATTATAAGTTTATGACTATCTAAAGAGTTCATAAAGTGCTCATTTAGAATAACTTATTTAGGAGTAATAAGATCTTATTTGCGGAGTACGAAGTAAATATATGAGAGAGGTCTTTTTCGTAGTTTATGCATAAGATCTTATTTACCCAAAATAAGTTATAACAAGTAAGGCTTAAGAAAGGAGCAACATTGAATTACTTTTAGAGCCAGTATTACCATTTGAGATTCTGAGAGCCTCTCAAAATTATATTATAATTATGATTGAATCCAAAAGAGGTTGGAGAAGATTATTTGAAGAAGATTATAATTCAGGATCTCGAAACTACTCGAGATCTACAAATATGGACTTGGAATACATTAGAAGAGTCATGGGGCGTTATATCTGCTTACCTATGCCTTCAGTTCCTCAAGAACATAAGAATTCCTCTCTAGAATTTTGTGACCTAGTAAAGCACTTCTCTCCTCCCTCAAACTTCTGCAAATTATGGCACAGAATGCATATTGCCTAGGGCCCCCTTAAGGTATAATGGGCTTGTGTGAGTGAAAATTGGATCCAATTCACCAAAAAACGTAGCTCCTTACTTCGCCTATTTCTAACATTGATTTTGGGCTTTTTTGGCATCCTATGGGCCTGTAAACATTCCTTGTTTGATTTTTCACCAACCAAAGCCCAAACCTCCAAATAGATTATGCCACGTGCTCTCTATGTCTCTTGGGCTCCAAAACCCATCTCCTATGATCTTTTGTTTTTTTGGCGAACCATCTCTTGTGATCTTCAATAATCAATAATTAATTAAAAGCAATTGAAGCCTAGAATTCTTTTTTTTTTTTTTTGGTATAACTGAAGCCTAGAAATTTTGTTTTTATATATAATTTTTAAGAAAGGGGCTAGACTCAGCCAAGAGATGGTTGACCAAAAAAAAAAAACCATGTCACTGTTAGGTTTGAACTTATACATTGCTTTTGATATGTCTTTATCTTTTGTTGCATACAGTATACTTGGTTTTTAACTATTTCGGCTCTCATCCACAAAATCTTCTGCCTTTGTTGAATTCCCAAATATTTTTAGGATATATCAATTTTTTGTTTTTGGTGTTTTTTTTTTAATATTCAAAGGACTAAGCGCCCTGTTTGGGATCTCTACACAAAAAAACAAAAAAAAAATAAAATCAATTATTCAATTATTAGAAAGTTGAAATGAAAACGCTGGAATGAAAAGCTTCTCTCAACCGTGCTTTGAATAATCTAAAGGTTGTTCGGATTGGCACATATGAAAACCAAATGAATAATTAATTTTTTTTTTCCAAAGGTTTCAAACAGATTTTAAATTTATGAAAATGCATATAGCTTTTAGTTTCTGATAAATATCTCATATGTTGTTTTTCCTTTTAATAAGAAAATGATGAGCACTATTTTATTTTATATTATTTTGAGCCCCACGTACTCATGTTTTCTGTATTATAATAAGGCAATTTTATTTAAATACAGTAAACAGTAAAAACATTTATCAAAATACTACAAAATTAAAAATATTTATCCATATACTACACTTAAAATCATTCACCGAGTGAATGACTTTCAAACTTTTCATTTCTTTCTCTCCACCTGTTAGCTTTTTATTTTTATTAATATTTTTTCTAAAGTCATTCATGCCGTGAACGACTTGTGTTTCTCTCTCCTCCCTCAAAAGTTGGTCACTGTATGAACTACTCCCCCCCCTCCCCTTTTTGTTTTTTTTATTTTTTAACTGGTGGGAAAAATTACAAATGCGTACCCTTTTTTTTATTCCACTTTTCATTATCTTTTAGATCAGAAGAGAGTTGCAACTAATTTCCCTCCATTTACTATTTGTTTATTTCCTCCACTCTTTATTTTATAAATATAAGTAAATAGGAACAGTCTTAATCTCCCTATATAAAAAGAACTCGTGAGAACTTTATAAAAGAATATATTTTATCCTAACAATTGAATCTACAGAGATATATAAATATAAATTTTTGACAAATATAACATCATATATCCAAAATCTACACTTCTATTTATATATGATCTTGTGTTTTTCTCATATTTTTTAAAATAACTTGAAAATTAAAAATATAAAAAAAACATAAGATCGTATACAAATAGAAGTGAAGATTTTGGATATATGATATTATAGTTGTAAGAAATTTATATTTATATATATATCTGTAGATTCAGTTGTCAAGGATAAAATATATTCTTTTTATAAAGTTCTCCCAAATTCTTTTTATTAAGGGAGATTAAATATGTTCCTATTTACTTATATATATAAAAAATAAATGGTAGAGCAAAAAAGCAAATAGTAAATAAAGAGAAATTAATTATAACTCTCTTCATATTCAAAAGACAGTGAAAAGTGGAATTAAAAAAAATGAGTGCGTAATTGTAATTTTTCCCACCAGCTAAAAAATTAAAAAAAACAAAAAAAGGGAGGGGGAATCGTTCATGCAGTGAACGACTTTTGGGGAAGAGAGAGAAACACAAGTCGTTCACTGCATGAACGACTTTAAAAAAAATTAAAAAAAATAAAAAGTTGATGGGTAAAAAGAGAAAAATGGAAAGTCATTCATTTACCCGAAAAACGATTTTAAATGTAGTATATAGATAAATATTTTTAATTTTATAGTATTTTAATAAATTTTTTTACTGTTCACTGTATTTAAATAAAATTGCCTTATAATAACTTCTTTTATAGGGGAAATGCAAGAAAAGCTGAAAAGGCATACCAAAAGGTAAATATTCCGTTTTCTTTTACCATTCCTATTTCTCAACAAAGCTGGCAGAATACTTTTTTAAGACATTGTTACGTGACAAAATATGAAAGGGAAAATCAGTAAAAAGTTTTAATCTAGAAATTTCATTTTACATCATGACTTGATATATCTTTATACACATAAAATACTAATATCATGAAAATTACCCACACATGAAGTAATGGTATTTAAATTTGTTTTTTTTACCAAATAAAGACTTTTCACCGATATTTCCAAAACAAAATAGATTCACAAATCACAAATAAATATTACTAGTCAAGCAATTTTTGCCTAAACATATCTAAAAGAACTATGAAACCTTCTACCACTCTTGCACACCTAGTGAAGATGACATGATATTTAAAATAATAGTTTTAATGTTTTATGCGGCAAAACTCTTTTATTATACTTCTTGCCGCGCAAATTCACTTATTGTCGTAGACAGCCAATATAATAATGAAATCAACCTAAAGTTTGAAGAGCGTCTTTATAAATTTCTTTACTTTTTATTAGTTGAAAAAAAATTGGTTCAACTTTCAAATGTTCTGATTTTCTGATTGTTTTTATTTTAAACTATAGATTATAATGTTGAGGGAAATGTACTTGCCAGAATTGGAAAGAATCTACCTGAAAATTGTCAAAAAAATTCAGCAGGTATCTTAGGTTATCTCTACGTCTATTTTTTTCATGCTACTCATATTAATATATATATATATATATATATATATTCTGATGAACTACTTCTACTCTTGTAACCTCACACCTATATTTATTTATACCATATAAAAGCACACTACCAAGTACAAAGCATAACAAATTAAAAGGAAAATAATGCCCTATCCACTTCATTTGTGACATTAGTGTAGGAGATGTAAATAAGGCTCACTTTGTTGTGGTTTTAGTCGCGGCGTTTGGGGAGGTATCCTAGCTCCAAGGTGCCTAGGTTAACGCCTGAGGGTAATTGATGGCTCGCCCTACCCGACATTGGTATCACCTAGGAGGAATGGAGATTTCGCCCTGCCCTTAGATTGTGGGTGAGCCTGACCCCTTTCCAAAAAATTTTCTATAAAAAAAAAAAAAGGGATACATTCAAATGAGATCCTTTGAAAAAGAGTAGAGGAAGACCCGAAAAGAAAAACGCTCAATGAACTTATTGGATGTGACCTTTGTATTAACGATACAATGATTTATTTGTTAACGGAGTATAATGATGTTATATAATTCATATAGTTAACCAAATTTAATGGAATAAGGCTTGTTATTAGTAGAAGTTCTCAACTGTATTATATATTCAATAATTGAAAATGTTGTTTATTGTAAATTGATAAGTCAAAAAAAAAAAATTTATGTGAGTTATTAGGTCCCAAGACCTCACCAATGTTAAGACATGCATGTCTTCATGTTTAAAGAGTATATATAGAGAAGAACTTCATGTTGCCTACTAATAAGAGTCTCACATCAACCATATCAAAATTTGAACTTATGACTTTATTGGTTAATCCAACTTATTATTGATAAGACGAATCTCTATTAGCTAATTGAGAGTGTTTAGGAATATAGAAGTAATAAATAGTAGTAGATATACGTGAATAATATATAATTTACTAATTAGTCTAATTGCCTTTAACCATGGATTTGTTTCTCTCTCTCTATGTATCAGCTTAACTCCCTTCCATAGAAAGCTTCCATAGAAAGCAGAGTAAAAAAGGCATTAGAAACTGAAGACATCCAAAAAAAACAATGGAGTGAGTTCTAAAATTTTTTGCACACATTTCGGAGAGCAACATTTCTACAACCAGGAGCAAAAAATCTCCTCTATTTCAGAATTTTATCATTGATTTAATAAATAAGTGGGGAAAGGTAAAACATAAGAGGTCGTGGGCTCGATATTTAAATATAAAGTAGAGTGTTGGTTCCCTTGTTGAATAAATGATGAGTTTAAACTTTCTTAGGCTGTTCTTAAAAAGTGTTAATTAATTAGTACTACTACAGTTCAATTTATATAGTAACTGTTGTGTTAATATCAATTTAAAAAAAATCAATTTTTATTTAGATAATTAGATTATTAATAATAATTATTCATGTGTTTTTAACAATGTATTAAACATTGGATTGGTTACTAAATTGGTTAAGGCATTGGGTTAAGGGTCAGTAGATCAGACATGGTAATTAACTAGTGGCTAAACCAACGAGAAAGTTAAGATTTTATGGTTATTAGTATGAAGTTCTAAACGAAATAATTTTTTTTATAAAAAGGGGTGAACTAGTTCACTACCAGATTGATTTGGGTCACCCAATTTAGTTTGCCCCTCCAAAATGTATTGAACTGGATCAGACATAAGGCCAATTCATCAATTTTTAGTTTAAAAAGGCCGGTCCGATCTGTTCTTTAATTCAATAGTTCTTAACCATATGCCTCTTGGTGGGACCCATAAATTTAAAAGTAGAGTTAAGGTGTGCCTAGCATCCCAAATTATTTTTAGAAGTGCAATAAGCACCCTAAATTATTTATGGTGCAATTTTAACCCTATAATATTAATAATGGTGCAATTTTGATAATGAAGTATTAAAAATAGGCTAATTATTACCTTCAAGATAACAAACATGTTCAACTCTTAAATGACAGTTTATTATCTTTATCTTTTCCTATTCAAAAGTTTATTATCCTCAAAGGCACAGTTTTTCCATCTTCACTGAAACACACTAGATGAAAATGAATTTTTGAAGGTAGGGAAAATAATTAATTTTGTGGCAAAATAGTGAATTACTAATGGCAGCCATGAAGAAAGATTTCTGAAAGTATTTTTATGCATATGTACAATAACGACTATAGACTTTAACACAAAATGAAGCTAGAGATAATTAAATATGATTGATGAAAAATGAAGAGTAAACAGAATAATACGTTATCTAAAGCGCGTTTGTCTTCATTTTATACAATTATTTCCTCTAAATTGTCTTTTGTCTTCAATCAATAATCTCTCTTCTATTTACTCTAGGATCATCTATACTTTCTATAATATATTATATCGCTAGAAAATTAATTACTTCCTCTACCTTTTAGTAATTCTTTTTCCTCTTGTATGTTTCATTAAAAGAGGAGGGATGAACTATCCCTTTGATGGAGATGATGAATAATAATTTAATATATGTTTATGGGTATATTATCTTGGGAGAGATAATTACCCCATTTTTAATACTTTAAAGATAAAATTGCACCAATAAATAATTTAAAGTATTAATGATACATCTAAAAATAATTCAACGTGCTGAGCAAAACCTTAACTCTCAAAAGTAACATGAGTGACATTTTGTGTGTTTGGGAGAGGCCGATTAGGCCTCCCAAAAGTACATGCACCCACGTTTCAACAAGCATAAGTAAAAAAAGAAAAAATCCTAAGTTTGGTAGGACGATTGCTTCTATCGGAAACAATGGTATCTCGTTCAGATTGTAGAAGCAGTGATTTTATACTTTTCCTCCGATATACTATTTACGATGGCATTGTTCAACCTTTTTTTTGTTATAATTTACTCCTTCTAGTCCTAATTATAAGACCCAATTGACTTTTTAAAGAATCCTAAAAAAGCTAATTACCTTACTTTATTATATTAAAATTTATCGTTTTTTTTCAAACTATTTTTTAACTAATGAACTAATATATAATATGATAAAACATAACATATGATATAATTAAGTAATTTATTTTACTTCCTTCACTTTTCTAAAAAAAATTTAATTAGGTCTTATAATTAGGACTGGAAGTATTATAAATATCATACTATATTTATATGTAATAAGATTCCCTTAAGTCCTAATTATAAGACTTAATTAATTTTTTTTGGAGATATTAAAGAAGTTAAAAAAATCAACTAAGTCTTATAATTAGGACCAAATATAATATAAATATCACAATATATTTAGATATGTGTGTGTTATGATATGATTCATGACATTTTCAGTCATTTTCTATCAAAAGTTACTTTTACAAAATTTTAACCAAACAAATTTTACTTTTATATAAATAACTTATAAGTAACTTCTGCAATATTTATTCTAATAACAAATTAAATTACCCAATCTTACTTTTATTTAATCTTATCTTTCCAAAAGTAACAATTACAATCTTTAATCTAAATACACACTTTGTCATTTTTCATTTTTGCACCCTTTGGAAAGGGTCATGAGAATTTTGGGGAAAAAAAAGGGTTCGACTTCCAAAACATCCACGCCGATATAGCCTGGAGTTGGAGGGTGCGTCGACCTCGCCTTGAGTGGAAAACAAGTCTTAATGAGATTAAAAGGAAAATAATAAATCCATGTCGTGACTCGTGTCCATACTATAACGACATGCATTAGCATATTCAGCTGTCTCATGTCGTGCCCGTTTCTGAAGCTTGGGGAAGAAAAAGTGATCATTATTAACATTTTCTAGTTGACAACCCTCCATCCTCTTAGTAATTTCAACATGGACCATTTTGGATTTCAAGTCACAGAAGCCCACCAGAGCAAAAACCTTCAGCTTTGGAGTCTCCACTTACGTCCCCTTTTAATTTTGTAATTAAGCACCATCCATAAGCTAAACCCCAACATAAATCACTTCATTCTGAACTCATGATGATGATAATGGCGTCTTCTGGTTCTGCGAAGCAATCTGGCCCGTAGTCCAGTTGTTAGCCAAAATTGATTTCTGATTTCATTCCCGGAATACCCGTTTGGCCTAACCATTAGTCCGAAATATCGTCTTCTTGCATTCGATTACCTCTGATCATTCACCTTCAGCTACTTCGGTTTAAGTCAAAGGTATATTCTCTTCACTTTTCACTGAATATTTAATTGCTCTGTAATGAAAGGGGTGATTTTGAAAGCACGGTATTACTGGGATTCTCAGGAATGGTATTGTGTTATTTACTCTCTCAAAATATAAATAATTATATTTTGAAAGAAATTGAAATTCCTCAGCATGCATATGTATTGAAATCATAGTGGCCAATAAACCGGATGGATAAAAAAAAAAATGGGCCACTTGTTACTGTCTGTCTTAGCTTGCTTAACCTTTTCTAGTTCGTTTTCTTTGTTTTTATTCATTTGTATATCGTATTGTTGAGGTTAATTTTCTTACAAAGTCCCCTTTTTTGCAGGGTCATTTCCTTTCAGTTAATTTCTTTATGTGGAGTCTATTTTATTGGCGTCATTAGAATATGAAGAATAAAATTTATAATAATTTGAAATAGATGGTTTGTATGTGTGGCAACTGGCAAAACAAAAATTTCCATTGATTGCTTCGGCATTGACTTATCTACATATACTATCCCCTTTTATATGTTTCCTTGTAAAGTCTGAGTTGATTTAAATGCTCTATTTTTTGGGACCTAATTTAAGTCTGATAGCTACCTATAATTGGAGAACACTGGTTGGGGCACACCGACTATGGATGCGGCTGATTGGAGACATGAACTGCAACCTCACACCCGTATAAGAGCTGTCAAACGAATGTAGGCCTAAATCTTTTTTCTGTATTACTTTTTGTTTTCGCTTTGACGCAGCAGTTTCTGTAAAATGGAAACAATGCTGTCAAACTTTTCTTTTTTGTCATATGGCGAAGGAGCTACAGTAGTCATGGTGCCATTTTGTATGATTGGCCAACCTCTAACGCTACTGCTCATTGCATTATATGAATGACAGTCTAGAATAGGGATTGTAATCAGATCTTTTCAACTTCTTTCGATGATCATTTATATTATGTTGTTGTAGAGCATAAATGACATCATGCCATCTATATAGCTGAATGAACTTTGAATGAATTTTGTGTGGATAAGGATTGTTTGTTTGTTTGGTTGTTGTTGTTACTGAACATTGATATTATAAACTGTAGTTGAGGTCGATGCTAGAACCTTGGCAAGCTAGTATTGCATTAACTTTTTGGCTGGGCGAACATGCATAAAAAGAAGCCTCTATTTCAGAATTTTTGTATCATTCCCACTGCAGAATTCTCTATTTAACATTGATGAGTTTGACTTTAGAGTTATGGAGTGTATGCATAAGTAAAAATGTGTTCTGGATGTGTGTTTAGCTTATGAAAAGTTTCCTGTTTTTTGGATCTTATGGAACTTTTAGTGATGATTTTGACGATGATAATGAGCTGCAAGAACTTGAAAAATTGTGTCGTAGTTTTGAGCAGAAGACTTTTGCTAGTGCAACGAGTAAGGTATGCTCCTATTTCAAATGTTGAATTCATCATCATCTTTTAAGTTACTTATGTGTAGAGAAATTAAATTCAAAAGGCTGAATATGTTATTGGTCAGCCCCATTTTTCTGTTTTTGGTTTCCACTTAATAGGTTGTCTTATAGTTATGCTTATTTCCTTTATATTCCAAATTTTAGGCAGATTATGAAGAGAAAATAGATTCAAAGATGGTTGAAATGCAAAGGAAGTCTCTAAATTTGATGTTCAGCTCTATGGCATCAAATTCATTGCTAGCTTATTTCATTCTTTAATTATTGAGGTTTCCCCCTCTAAGGCTTTTGAACTTGTGGTTTTGTAGGTGAGAGAATTTTATGTTGCTGTATGTCAAATGTATTTTTGTGGTCTGAGAAATAATAATTTTTTGCCTCAGTTTCTTATAATTACCTTGCCTGCTTTTTTTCCCTTTTAAATTAGCTGAAGAAAAATACTATTTTAATTTAATTATTTGAGTGATATTTACTTATGTGCTTATTATATTATATCTATGTCAGGGAAATTGCGGGAAGAAATGATCCAGAAGGTAAGCAAACAATTTTTTATCAATTCTATTTTTCACATAATATGCTCAAATGAACCCAAAAGTAGTTACTACCTCCAGTCATGTGCACTACAAACTAGATCTTATATTAAAGGTATAGTAGTATTTAAGATCCCCTTGAGGAAATTTATGGGCATTCTGTTAAATCACATTTCTGTCAATGTTCAATCTTACCTTTAAGACCAAAGATTTTCCAACCTCGACATATCCTTTATTGAAAGAGGTCTAATTGCTGTGGAGACCTCAAAGTTTTGAATTTCTGGTTGTGTTTATTTCAAGTTACAGATCCAAATGTTCAACGAAGTGTACTTGCCAGAGTTGGTTGAAATAAACCAGAAAATTGCTAATAGGCATCAGCAGGTGTGTTAGTGACTTACTTTTTATAGCTAACAAGATCCAAATGATACTGATCTTCCGACTGTTTATTATTTCAACTTACAGATCCAAATGTTGAGGGAAGTGAACATTCCAGAATTGACTGAAATGTTCCGATTTTTTAGTGGTGTTCAGCAGGTGTGTATGCTAAGCCTGAGTGCTATGAAATCACCACCATTTTTTCTCAGAAGAAGGCCCGTAATTGTGCCATATCTGTATAATTGTGAAGAATAGGAAAGGTAGAAGAATGATAAAGAGGGGAGAGAAACAGAAGAGAATGGGGAGTAAGAAAGGGAAGATGTCAGAGAATCAGAGAGAGAAGGGAAGAGAGAAACAGAAACAATTCAGGTGCTGGGTAATGTGCATCCTCTTCATGAATCAATCTAGTTTGTTCAATAGCAAAGGCCCTTCCCTAAAGTAGAGACTCAACTAACTGGCTCTCTCTAAAACGTAAGCTATAAACAGAAAAATATCCCAAAGGGTATATTCTAACTACCAGTTAAAAAATAATTACAATTACACAACATATTACCTGAGTATGCTTAGAACTTGATTGATATAATCATATTTATTTTTGCATGTTTATGAGGTTGACCTGCTTTCCAAGCTGAAGATGTTTCTATGCCAATTAGTTGGGTTACAAGTTATATCAGTTTTTAAGCTTGTACCTGCATCATTCAATCAGCAGGATGCCCTTACGCAACAAGCAGAGTCAGATAACCGCGAAGCTCTGAGTTTCTTCAAAGAAATTTTTCAGACTATTCCATTGTCCTTAGCACTTCCTGGTCGGGAAGGGCTTAGTCCTTTCTACTGGAATGGCTTGATCAAATATGAGAAGAAGATTGTAAATTTTTTAAAATGCAAATAGGCACCGGAAAATGGATGATATGAAACAACAATCCCAACTTACACAAGTGTGCTCTAATGAAAATCAAATAGACTCTCAGTGGGAAATCCAAGAAGGTCACAGAACGGTAAATATGATTTTTGTTTTTAATCATTTATACTTCCTCAATGAAATTGGAAGGAGCAGCAGAAAGTATTCAAATAAACCCAAAAATAAGTATTGAAGATTCTCTTGACTGTTTTGACATGATGATTCGAGCATAAACATCTTGAAAGCTGAAATTAGTAATAGTATTTGGTTGTGTAAAACAGATCTGATTATTTTTGACATCTCAAGGTTTCAAATGATTTAATAACATGATTCTGATTATGGTGCGTGTATTTAAAGGGGTAAAAAATCACCTGATTCAGGTTTATTTCAACTTGCAGATCCAAAGGCTTAAGACAGTGTACCTTCCAGAATTTTGAATGAGATGCTCCAGAAAGTTACTAATAAAGTTCGGCAGGTATGCTGGGTACTTGGTTCTTTTTGGACTGGACAATTTTACCACCAGACATCGGTTTAACAAGTCTATTTATATTGCCATTGTAATACCTTAACTTAGACCTTCTTTAAGTCACTTAACGTCCTTTAGTATTTTACTAAGTGTGGAAATTCGTAAAAATTAAAACTTTTCTATTTCTTCTTTCGTTTCTGATGGAACTTTTATTTTCCAAGTGTACTTATGGTTGTTATAGGTTATCTGTAACCTAACTCAAAAACATTGGTAAAC
>JBAGKO010179380.1:0-16606 GCA_037177275.1 Acacia concinna | reverse complement strand
TCACATCACAACCCTTACATGTAATTTAAATAAATTGGATAATAAAATTAAAATTACAATATTAATCCATATTATAAAATGATAAAATGGAAAGAGGAAGGAGAAAAGTGGAAAAATGAAGAAAGTTGGTTTGGGATAGTAGAAATTTTAGGGAAAGAGGAAGGATAAAAGTGGAAAATGAAGAAAGATAAAAGTGAAAAGTTGGTTTTGGAGGAAAAAAATTGATTTGGGGTAAAATGACTTTTATGAAAAATGAGAGTATTTGGATATATTTTTCCCAGAAAGGGTTTTTTTTTTAATTTTATCCAAACACCCCCTAATTGCTTTATAGATCACTAACAAACTTTCTATCACTTATTACCAATGGTTACCCATGGAATTTAATGACGAATGAACATATTTTTTTTAATTAATATCAATATTACTATAATATATATATATTAAAATTAAAACAACACTATTCTCAAATATTGACCCCCCATTCGTCATATTAAAAGTATGATAACTTTTCCATTCTATCAATTTTCATTCAAGATCTACAAGAAAATGAGCCTACCCTCTTCACTGTGTTCCAATACCAATCCACACGGTCTTCAACCAAACTTGCACATTTGGATTGTCACACATTACTTTTTATCACTTACCAAGCCTTATGGTGGCCTTTAAAACCATCGTCGTGTCCATACATTGAAACAGAGAAAATAAAAATTTTGAATCATAATAGACAAGCAAACCATTTTTCGGTAATTTACAGAGGCATACAAAGTTCCAATAGTACAACACCGATATCATTCATAGTACAAGCCAGAGAAACAGGAAGTTAAAATCATCTATAGCTACATTCTTTCTTTTCCCTTGCCTCCTGTAGAGCCTTCACCTGCATTATGGAGGGGGTAAGGTTTCTAGAGAAACCTCAGTAGCAAAATTATAGCTGATAATAATGTAATGCAATGCATGTCATGCTATATGTAATGTCCGTATTTCCTCTCTAGTGCCCTTTCTCTTGGCACCCACTATGTACTGGGAGCATGCACATGACTCTACCTCTATCACATAGCCAAGACATATAAATAGAGAGTCATATATCTCATACATACTAGCTCAACTAGAACATGGTATACAAGCAATAAACAAATAGCAGACAAATAGAGCAATATAAGTCAAGGGTAGAGATTCTAGCTACTGTATACTCTTGAGTGGTGTGTAGCTTTGGCTAGCTGTCTTCTGGCATTACTGGACTGCTAATCCACTGCTCTATAATTCATACACAAACCACAGTGTAAGGCATTCCGTATGCCTCTATCGGTATACTACAGCCCTTCCCTTCCTATATCCCCTAGGGTCCTGGTTTCCTATTACTTGGATCGTATCCTTCCCCTATCTGTACTCCTCTGTTATCTACCCTGTACATCCCATCAAGTCTAGGTCCCTGTTGTTGGCCTATCCCCCCTGCTTGGGCTAAGGTAGTTGAGCAGCATCTCCCCTTAGACGTGCCCACCAACTACCTAGACCCGATAGTTGGACAACATCTCCCCCTTAGAAATCCTTCCTCAGTCCAGGACAGCCAGACAATACCTTCCCTAGGAAATGCTATATTAATCTGGGATAGTTGGACAACACCTCCCCCTATGAAATAATATCTTAGTCCTGAAAAATTAGACAGCACTTCCCCTTAGAAAGGCTTGTTTTGGTTAAGATAGTTGGACAGAATCTCTCTTTAGGTTCACTATCTAGGCCAGCCCAATTGGACAGAACCTCCTCTTAGAATTACTCTAAAAACTATTGGAAAATAAAGAAATTCAAAAGAGGGAGGAAAATAGAACTTACTTGGATCGAAGATCGGGCCAAGACCGCTCGAATTTGTTTCTGGAAAAGGCTTACTTTGAGAAGGTGGGAACTTCTTCAAGAGGGGAGGGGAGCACGATTTTGAGAGGCTAGGGGGTATTTATAGTTGGTGTAGAGGGGTCAAAGTGCAAATATTTTTGGGTCTTTAGGTGTAATTTTTTAAAAAAACTTTTCTATTTTTTTTACAAGTGTTCTTCCACAAGATTTTTCATATTTTCCACATGCAAAATCTGACTCCTTCCCCAAGCAAGGTTGGCGCCAACTTATGTGGGCCTCAGGGGTTCCATCTGGCTCAAATTATAATGATAATCTTCCCTCGATCTACCCCAAAATCGAAAAATTTCAGAAAATTCTATGCTTGTCCAAAAATTCAAAAAAAAATATCTAAAAATGTTAGGAAGCTACCATTAAAATTTCAGAATTTTTGGACTTCTAGAACTCCCAAAAATAACTATTCTTTGAAAACCCTTTTTTACCGGCGATTTACCGTTTTTAAGTGCTTTTGTTCACATGACCAGTTTTCTTTTTAAATTTTTACGGCATCACAAATTCTCTAAAATAATGCACTAATTTTTCTAAATCCCAACCCACAATATTGAAGTCTCTATATATCTAATAATTTTAGTTTTTGGCCAAAAACCAGATTTGGCAAAAAATTATGAAAATATTCAAAAATTCATAAAAATTTTCTCAGACCTCAAAATATCATTATGATTACGTCATACTATTTTGGACACCCTATACTATTTTATGAGGTTTTATGGGAATTTTCGGGACTTTCCGACTTGTCCGCATTTTGACCTGAAACTTTACGGAACTTTTCCTTTTTACATAGAGGTCCTTCCTCAGATTTTATTTCAATTGTTGTGAGATTTTGCAGTCCTCTACAAATCAAGGCCCTCGATTGATCCTTAATACCTCATCTAGACCTTAAAAAATATCAAGATGTTACATGGACCATCCATATTTAGTTTCTTAACCAATGTTTTTTAAATAAAAAACTCATTTTTTTAAAAAAATAATAGTTAAGATATTATATCTTTATTTTAGATCAAATTTAGATAGTTAGATTCATATCTATTGGACTGGGGGAGCTCATCATTTTGATGACCTCCCAATCCGGATTCCAATATTAACACGTTTTTTTTTCCCACCTGAAATATTAACACTTCAGGACCATGGCACTAAAAATATATATGTTACGTTTTTTTAACGTAATTCAGACTGCAAAGTTAGCTTTGGCACTAAAAATTAGTCATACAAGTACAAAAGTGGGAGCCACCACGTCCTTCTTTGTGTATTTAATTCTATATATGTGACTCAGTGTTTAAGAAGGCCCATCTACATAAATATCTTAAACTTTGTTATTAATTAGGGCCAATATTAAGTCCCCTCTCCACATCTACTCCTTATCCTTATCTAAGTTCTCCATCCCTCAGCATGAGTCTGCGTCACAGTCTCCTTAAGCCTAAAACGACACTCCAACTTTGTTATTTATTTTTGTTTTAGAGTTATTTTATGTATTGGGAACAAAAGGGGAATAATGAATACCTCTCTCTCTCTCTCTCTCTCTCTCTCTCTCTCTCAACATTATCCGTGATAATGTAAGGTATTTATTTATTTTTTTCAAAAGTAAATAATACAAGATAGCTTGGCTTTGGTTTGAAAGGCTGGCTATCCACTTCAAAAGACCATCTGCTTCCTCAGTAGCAAAAGATGAAGACAACATAACAACGATACTGAACAATAATACTCAGAGATCAATTCGCCATGATGCTGCAAGTGCATGAGTGGAATAAGTCTTTTGCGACTTAAAGACCATCATGATTTGGAAACTTTGGGATTACTTTTAGATTCTAAGAGGGAGAATGGATGAGTGAGTATAACTGGGGGTTATAGCTGGTATTTTTTTTATAGGGATAAAATGTACGGACGCACTGTAATATAAAAACATTGCATCCATTTTAGAATTTCTAATTGGTTCGACGTTGTTCACGTGATTATCGGAAACATTCAATCTATACATTTTAAAATTTTGTTTCTTTTTTACTTTTTCTTTGCCAGACATTTTAAAATACTGTTATGTTCGATATCTATGCCTTCAATTCTTTTGTCTTTATTCCAAAGGATTTACAATCCAAAGGGACAGGAAAAAAGACAAAATAACAGTAGTGAATAATATATATAAATATATATATATATATATATATATTATAATTGTTTTGGTCGGTTTTATAGAGATAGAGTTTGAATTGGTTTGAGTCAAGTTAAATTTAGTTTTTTTTTTGGAAAAAATGTTATGATTTCATAAATTATATTAACTTTATACTTTCTTTCTAGATCACAAGGGTCACAGAAATTAGTCAGCTAAAAAAATTTAAAAATATTATATTATCAGAAATGAAACTATAGTATTGATTAAATACGTCAAAAAAATTATGTTGATGGCACCATCGAAAAAGAAAAATTATGTTGATGAAATTTCAAGATATTTGAGTTTAAATCTAAAAGTCATTCAAACATAAATGTGTGAGGATACCAAATTCACCCCTGGCTTTGTGGCGCGTTCTCTTGAAACGTCCATGAGGTTTCGGGTTCGAAATCAATAATACTCCCTCTGGTTTCTCAATTATTCATAAATGTGTGAGGATTTTTAAATGCCTCTTAAACATTATTATAAGAAATAGTAAATTGCGCTAAAGATATATTAGAAAGGGAGTGTGTTCGAACTCTTTGGCCGACCGGGAGACTTTATTAGCGGAGTGATATGTAATTTTCTCCTACAAATCTTCAAAGAGGTTGGAGGTCTACTCTAATCTTAGTAGGGTATCGGCATCTACCTCTATCTAAATTTTAAAAAAAAAAAAAAAGGAAGAAAGGGTGATATTATTCCATCGAAAAAACAAAGGGTGATATTAAAGATTGCAATCTAAAATAATTTCTTTCTACAAAGACAAATTAAATATAATGATGCGGAGGGAGCACATTTGTGAAGGAGCTAGCCATCTTATTTATTGCAAGATATTTCAATTATTGAATAATGGAGCGAGCGAGATTATTGTGGGAGAGGTTTAACCTTTCTAGCATTTGGAGCATTCCAAGTCTTGCAGGTATTCTTCTTCTTAGAATATTCTCAAATTTACGTCTAATTCATGTAGAAAAGATATATTTCTTTTTTCATTCCCTAAATTATCATTTCCCCATTCCAACAGTCAGATTTCGAGCTCTTCAATTTAGAGTGACACTAACCTCCAATCATATTTGTAGCTGTCTACATAAAATCTTGAAATGATACGGATCACTAATGAAGAGTATAATATAAAATTTTATCATAATATTCAAAAAAAAGTATAACATAAATTTAATATATATATATATATATATATATATATATATAATATCCAAGTCGACATCTACATCTTGTTCCTTTGTAACCCGCAAGGCTTCACATACGCCGAAATTCCTTCCATATAAAAAGGTCTACTCACAAACATACGCCCACATTAGACTTCATTTTGTTTTTTTTTCTCCAACCAAATTAGACTTCATTAAAGTCCCTTCGGCAAGGACTTTAATTTATATATGGGCCTTACTTTCTAAATTTCAAATTTCTAATTCTTTTTTTTAAAAAAATAATTACCTTTCATAAATTTTAAAATAGTTACTTTTTTTAAACTAAAACTGTTTTTAAATTTTTTTTTTCTCTGTTTGTTATTTTTGAGGCCATCACTTGTCCACTATAGATATCACGCTACCGGCATCAATCAATACTACATTAGCATCTGTGATGACCACCGCCACATCTACACCGGTGATGGCCGCCGCCTCTGTGTCACTTTAAAAACATTTTTTTTATATAAAAAAAACTATTCAAATATACTTTTTTTTAAAAAAAACAATTTTATAAAACTGTTTTGAAAAAAATAACAGACAACCAAAACAGACAGCCCCTAAGTATGTCATTCCATGAGTTTCGGTTCTGCTAGCTCATTCTGCAAAAATATTCCAACAGTCTGCAGTCATCATAATCATCCCTCAGCTGGATAGATCGTTTTGTTTTGTTAGAAAATCCGAGTTTGAATCTCCAATCTATTAAGCCTTGCACTCTTATGGTAAGAGAGCAACGGTCTCTTAACTTGTATGATTTAAGTTCCATGTCACCAGTGCTCCAGAAGATATAGTTTTCAATGTCTCTCTAAATAAGACTCACTGTGGTGCTTTTTATAAGAAATAATTACCACCTATTGTTTATTCACGTTTAGAAAAGAGGAAATCCCAATTAAATCCAATTGAAATAGTCAAAACCAAAATTAGGCATACACTTTTAATAAATTCTTAATAAGGCCAAGAGTAGTGTATATTTCTTTCCAATGTATAAAAAGGCAATTTAGAGAGGGAGGTAGGAGTTCATATTTGTATGTAAAATTCTGAAAATTCATGAATGAATTATATCTATATATATATATATATATAACATGATGAAATATAAAATAAAAAGGTCGGTGATTATTGGAGATGATAAACACAAAATCCACTCATTTATAAAAAGCTTCACAATTGTGAAGGAAAAAAATTATAATTATATTTTATTTTTAATACATCAATCAATCAGTGTAGGTTGATCTTGTGATGTACGAAATATAAAAAATGAGTGGTTTTTTTTTTTTGGGCCTGTAGTGATATTATTTATGAGTTATTGTACGTTTTGATAAAATTTTCATATATTATATAAATCAATGATGATATTTTTCAGAAAAAAAAGAGAATCAGACTTCAGTAATTAAAATAAAAAATATTTCATATTAATTATGTTGAATAGTTATTAATCAATTAAAGTTAGATAAGGCATAATTCGAAATCCCTTTTTTATTTTACTATCTTTAGTTGTCCTTTTTAATAGTATAGCGCTATCTCTTTTAATAATATTCATAAATCCTTAAATAGACCTATTGGCCTTATTAAAAACTTATTGAAAGTGTAGGCCCAATTTTATTCTTAATAATTTCATGTGGACTTAATTAAGATTGTCCCTTTAGAAAAAAGTCTCAACTTTTCTTTGTGGACTAGAGTTTTCCCTGGTACATTGCACAAGGATGTAAATTCTAAATAATGGTAAATTGTGAAATTGATAACATGTTCATCGGCTAAAATTATTAGCGACCTTCCATACGTCAAATGGGGTTGTCTTCTTCGCCTTTGCCCGCTTTCTAAAGTCTCTAACAGTAGTGCATCAAATTTTGCATCAAATTTCTTTAAGAGCATTTATGGTTAGCTAAATTATATTAGGAGACATCAATTATCTAATATAAAAAAAATTAAATAGTAGAATAAGAATAATATACCTTGTTATATATGATAATAATATTATGTAACAATTTGTAATAATGTCTAAATTTATTGTGAGATGGAAAACTCAACTCTTATGTAAGTTAAACGGTCCAAGCGGATATTACAAGTTTTTATATATAAAGTTTGATTGATTGATTGATTGATTGATTCTACTCATATTAATATCATTGCGTTGATTGCATTCACTCACATTCTCTGCCCACCACACATTCTACCGGTTCCACATATCTGTTTTTTCTACTTTTCTGATTATGCCTCTTCTTCCTCTGTCTTTTTATATATAAGGAAATTTCTATTAAAATACTTTCTTAAATTGTAAAATTTAAAAAAATATGTTACTATTTCAAATTCTCTTACATAAACAATGATCAGTATGAACTAGCAAATCACATTATTCGACTTGTGAATCACATTACTCAACTTGTGAAAATTTAATATTGTTCATGTCACGGGCAGATTCCCCTCTTTCCTATATCACTATTCGTTAGTCAGTGTCAGATGAACAGTACAGATAGAGGGGAAGAGAAAAAGTGATTAGCACGGACTTGTGTATTCCATTATTCGACTTGCGAATCACATTATTTAATTTGTGAATTTCTACTATTCTTCACGTCAGCAAATTTTGAGGGGAGAGAGAGTGATCAGCACGGACTTACGAATCTCATTACTCAACTTATGAATTCTACTACTGTTCACGTCAACGAATTTGAAAAACCCAATTTGGTTCATAGTACCTTAATGTCTTTTTGAAATGTTAACAGACTTTTTGAAGTTTTTGAATTTGAAGAGGTATTTGTGTGGAATTTTCCCTTATATATAAGGATATTTTTGAGAAAAAAAATTACAACTTTTTTTAGCAATGTTTTCAAAGCCAGACAGAATGGTCAGATCGTTGGACAATCCTTTAAACACTCTGATTTGTGTGTTGGGCCACTTTTGTGGGAAAGTTGTTTTGATCCATCATTTATTTGCCTTTGGGCCAAGACCCAGAACGGGTTTTTAAAAGCATCAGGGTCCTAAGAAGCTCGAGTTTTTTTTTTTTAAAAAAAAAAAACTGCCACTGAAAAAATTTGGAAATATTTTAGTATGGCAAAAATTATAAAAAGGGCACAAGTAATATGCAAAATCGTGCTGGCAGTCTCTGCCCTAACCTTTTCGAGTTCTGACAAAAAGCAAACTCGAAGCGTCTCCCTCCGTTTGCTGCAACGCCGTCCATCGTCTTTGTCATAGTCTTCCGCCATCTGCTCCGTCCTCTTCCGCCGTGCCGTCATGTGCAAAATGCATTCTCTATTTTTTGTCTTGTATCATTAATAATATCAAAGTATGGATTATAAAAAGATTATTTGGGATGAAGTAGGAATTCATACAAATAGGTAAATCCAAACTGTATGCTCTGATCAATAAATATTATTGTTGTTATTGGTTTTGTGAATTTTTAGTAAAGGTATGTCTCTACAATGTTGTAGAATCAGAAGCCGTAGTGTTTAGTCACTGAATGTAAAACATGGTTTAAGGTAGTGGTTTATATATAAGCTAAGGAGTGTCAGTAGTTAATAGAATTGATTAAGAAAGTTTAGGATTATGATTTCATAAATTAGATGTACCTTTATACTTTCTTTCTAGATCACAAGGGTAACAGAAACTAATCAAATATACAAATTTTAAAACATTATATTCCTAGAAATAAAACTAGTATAGATTTAAATACGTGAAAAAAACTATGTTAATGAAATTTCAAGATATTTGAGTATAAATCTAAAATTAATTCAAACATATGTGTATATATTTATATATGTATATATATTGTTGATTCCATGCATGCACGTTATTGTATGAAAGTAGCCAAATTTTAAACATTTGTGCGTGAGGATTTTTGAAATGCCTCTTAAAACATTATAATGATAATTAGTAAACTCTGAAGATACATTAGAGAGGGTTATATTATTCCATCGAAATAAGAAATGGTGATATTAAGTATTGCTCTGAAATTCTGAAAGGATTGTAACATGAAATGATTTTTTTTCCTAAAAAGACAAATTAAATATAATGAAATGGAGGGAGCACATGTTGGAACATATGTGTGTGTCAAAGAGAACAAAATAGTCCCACATTAGTTAAAAAAGAAGAAGTTAAATGGTATATAAAATACTTTGTGATTATGGGCTTGTAAAGGGTCCAGGGGAGAGGTGGACTCACGCCCACAACATTGAGCCTCCAATGGTCAAGTGTTGTTCAAATCCATCTACTCCCCCTCCTGTGCGCAAGTTAAATATGGATTAGACACTTTTTGTGAAATTATTTTAGCAAATTCTTAAATTTATTTTTTGAAAATTGCTTCTCATAAAATTATTTTTTTCTTTTTTATTTCTTTCTTTTGTTTTTTTCCTTTTTATTTTCTTCTTTATTTCTTTATTCCTTTATTCCTTTTTATTTTCTTCTTTATATTGATTTAATTTTAATAATTACAAAACTAAAATTTTATGTGTTAAATTCTATTTATTATTTTATCAAATAATGAAGTAAGGGCAAAGCTGTCCATATATAAAAATTTTCCCTCCCCCCTTTCATACCAAAAAAGGTATCCCTCCACTCCCCTCCCTTTTCATCAATCCAAATAAGGTAAAATGAAATGTAAACCCTCCCTTCCCCTCCCCTCCATTGAGCCAAACATACCTTTAGTGGTGTGATTGTCATTAATAAAAATACAATATTCTATATCTATTCTCTAAATTTGAAGAAGAAGAAGTGACAAAATATGCAAAGTATGTTCTGGTTTATTATTTTCATAACAACTTCTTATTTTTTATTGGAAAAAAGATAAATAAATACTCTCTAAACATTAAAAATATTGAAAGATAATTTAAATTTGGTTAATGACAAATGAGGGGTTTTAACCAAAACTCAACAGAAAATTACTAAAATTTAGTAGATAATGGTTAAAATAAAATGACTAAACTCAATATAGAATGATTAAAACTGACTAATTTTTTGCCATTCATTTGTCATTTACCAAATTTGAATAATCTTTCAATTTTTTTAATATTTATGGGGTATTTATTTATCTTTTTCCTTTTTTTATTTTCCATTTTTAAGAACACGTAATGAAAATACATTATAAAATAAGTTTTGAGAAATTTAAAAGGAAAAATAAATTTGGAAGTCCTTTTAGTTTTGTTTCATTTGGAATCAGGTCCTTAAACTTGTTTTCCTTTTCATTAAATCTTTTAAGTTTACACCATCAGAGAAATTAGTCCTTGCTATTAAATTATTATTAACTCCGTTAAAACTTTCCATTAGATGCTATAACCCACGCACCTGTTTCTCATTCCTTCCCTATTAAACCCAACTCTGATCAAGCTCTCCTCTGCCCTTCTTATTCCTCAACATATTTTCCTTCACTATTCAGCTTGAACCCCATTAGGAGCCTCCAGTGCTTGAGCTCACTATGTTCACTTCTTGCTTTTTTATCTTCGTTAATGAAAAAGACATTGTTTTGCCTTCTATTTTCATCGATTTGGTCTTTATTTTCAATCTGGCAGTGCAGTAACTGTAGCTCACTCCATGAATGGCCCATAAAACGTTACCTGCAACATCGCAGTATGTGGTATCAATAGCAATAGCACCACATATTGCACAGAATGCACCACAAACCATAGGAGGTGTAGATTGCAGAAGAATTGGCCTTGGGTGAAACTCAGATTTCACTTTCGACATCTTCTATTCTACAATTCAGGATTCTTCTGAAGAGATGTCAATCTTTTTCCATCAATTCTCCTCAATACATAAATTTGAAAAGCAATAACTCTAGTTGTGTTACATCTGTTCCATTATTTTGTTGATATATGTTGCTTTAAAATACCTCTGTTTTGTTATTACTAAAACAGAGGAGTCCTCCAATTCTACATATCATATGCAAGGTTATTTTATCTCTCTTTTATTTCAATCCTCGCAAATAGAGACGTTGGGGTTGGGGACTTCAGACTTGCTGACTTGTTTCATATTACTCCCATTCTCATAATTTGTTAATGTACAAAAATCCAAATAACAATTAGATTTTATGCAATTATCGTCAAGTGCTAACTAGTTAGCATCTTTTGGCGAATTTGAATGAGGAAACGAAGAAAAGAGGATAAGTGTGGGCATGAGATATGACTTATAAGAGGAACACGGTATGTCCAACGTGCAGAGATTTTTATTACGATTGAGTGATGGAAGACATGGCCAAGTGGAAGGAGGGAGAAGGAGATCTATGGGTCAGTGCATCCAAGGGAAATTTTTAACGGAGTTAGGACTTATTTATCGGTAGGACTCATTCAAATATGATATGATCGATCATATCTATTTTATTCCATATTTATATAATTAATATATCATCAAGAAGTTACACAATTTATATTATTAATAATATCAATTAAATTATTTTTTAGTAAAAATTAATTTAGCACTTTTTATAAAAATAAAAGCTAAACTCATTTTTTTAGCATATGATGGATTACTTATATTTTTTTAATTTTATTAACATTAAATAAATTTTTAACCAACATAGATTTTTTCTAAAATAAAATTAAATCATATAATGTTTCTTGGTTTATAAAAAATTATAATTTTTAAAAAAATAAGAATGGGTAATTTTTGAATGTTGAGAAAAATGAAAATTGAGAAAATTTTTGTTTAATTTTTGAGAATTAGAATTTTGTATTAATTCTAAAATATGATTCTAGAGCAAACGTAGGAGGTAATGCCTAAATTTTGTTAGGGGTATTTTAGTATTTTTAATTTTATATTTTTGTATTTATCCTTTTAAATAATTATATCTTTTATTATCCTTCTCAATAAATATCTTTTCTTTTAGGCCCTTCATTTTAATTTTCCCACAAGTTTTATCTGTTTTTTTTTGTTTTTTGGTTTTTTCAGAGCAATAAATTGTTATAAAAAGAGGGAATCACAATCCTTTATCACCTCACCATATATAATGTAAGCTTTATTCTTGATCAAGCCACCGACACTTACATAATATGATAATTTAACTCAAAGACAATTCACGTACGTTATGTTACATCACAGATTTGATGAAAAAGATACAAAAGACAAGCAAAGTAATAATGGAAGAAGATTAAGCTGTCATGAGTTGTCCAATTGTGATTTTGTCAAACTGGTACATTGAAAAAGGTTTAGGCCTAAAAAATTCCAAAGATACCTGTTCCATGGTTGGCCGGCACCGAGGATTTTCGTTCAAGCACGCAAGTGCAATTTTTGCAATCAACATTACTTCCTTAAGAATTTGGTGTGAGGGCGTAGGAAGTCGCTGATCCAATACATATTTAAATAGCAAATCGTATGATGTAGAAATTTCTGTCAAAGAACAAATAAACTCTCCCGGATGTCTTCCCATTAGAAGTTCTAATGTGAGTACACCAAAACTGTAAACATCACATTTTTCATTTGCTTGCATTGTAAAAGCAATCTCTGCATAGGCATGTGAAACTATGAGTATAGATAGATTACATTATATATATTGATAACCATGATTTTTTTTTTTGCTACAAATTAAAGATATGCTGCCTCACCTGGAGCCACATAACCATAGGTGCCAGCGAATGAGGTCATGTTGTTAGAATCAAGCTTTAGAAACTTGGCTATTCCAAAATCAGTGATATGAGCTTCTTGATATTCTGGATCTAACAAGATGTTCTTACTTGATATGTCACGATGAACAGTAGGACACGAGAGACCATGGTGCATATGGAATAGTGCATCAGCCACACCTCTAACTACAATCACCCTCTTCTCCCAATCAAGTTTATACGCTTGTTCATCATTTTTCAAAATCTTATCCAAGCTACCACCTTCTAGAAACTCATATACAAGGAATGATAGACGTGAATTTGAAAAATACCCAAGTAACTTCACCACATTACGATGTTTAATCTCTGTCAAGGCTTGAATTTCATTTGAAAATGCTTTATAAATATTGGAGAAATCTGTATTACAATTGGGATGAATTTTCTTCACAGCGAAAAATTGACTATCAAGTAACTTAGCTTTGTAAACACTCCCCTGTGTTCCGACCCCAATGAGATATTTGTCATTAAAATTCTCTGTAGCCTCAACAACTTTTTGATGCAACATTTCGTTATCTAAACACCCCATGGAGAACAGACTAAGAGTTAGAGTATTTCCTTCTTGACCTTTCATTTTCTTTGATTTTTGAATCATAATATAGAAAATTCCACTAACTGCTATCGTTAAAGCCACAAAACAAAGAAGCAATGACAGTAATATCTTTCCTTTTTTGTTCATACGACCTTGCGGATGATTTCCATGTTTGTTGCAAAGCTCTAAGCCAGTAATAGTACCACACAAGCTTGTGTTGTTCCTCACTCCCTCATATGTAATGTTTCGAAAGGCATAGATGTCAGGAAGGGATCCCTCTAACAGGTTGTATGATATGTCAACAGATGTCAAACCTGACATGTCATCAAAACTTGATGGAAAGGTGCCAGAGAGATTATTATGTGAAAGGTTCAAATTTTCCAACAACTTAAGCTTTCCAAGTGTTGCTGGTATTGTCCCCCTCAACCTATTTTCACTAAGGTCAAGTTTTTGCAAAGCCAGTAACTGAGCAATCTCAAAGGGAATACTTCCATCAAGTTTATTTATGCTCAAGTTCAAGAGCAATAGCTTGTGCAAGCCTCCGAGCTCTATAGGTATTGGGCCAATGAGATTATTTGCTGCCAATTCCAATTGCTCAAGTTGATTCAATGATCCTATTTCTATAGGAAGCTTGCCTGAAAATTGATTATGACTCAAAGAGAGTTTAATCAAAGAGAACATCTTTCCTAATTCTTTTGGAATTTCTCCTATCAAGAGGTTTGAAGAAACATTGAGCTCCCCAAGATTGGTTGCCTCTGCTATTTCTGGAGGTATACTGCCAGAAATTCTATTGTTGGAAATGATGAACGATGTAAGATTTGGACACTTTCCCCACAACGAAGAAATGTGGCCATGTAATTTATTGCCACTCAAATTGATGTATTTTAGATGTGGGCACATGCCAAAATCACTTGTTATATTTCCAATCAATTGGTTATTCTCAAGTCTGAGTCTAATAAGGCTAGAGCAATTTTTCAAGTTTCTAGGAATTGGACCAGTGAATTTGTTTTCAGCAGCATCCAAATATTGAAGTGATCCACCAAGGCAGATATTTTGTGGTAAATGGCCAGTCAACTCATTCCCAACAATTTGTAAATAATTCAAGTAGGGAAGATTATTCATCCCTGCTGGAATGCTCCCATTGAGTTGGTTCCATCTTAATGATAGGTAGGAGAGGTGTTTCAAATTTCCTATACTAGATGGAATTGGTCCAGAAAAGAAGTTGTTGTCAAGGGAGAGTGTTTCTAAATTGATCAAGTTATCCAAATTGGAAGGGATTGATCCCCAAAGTTTTAGGTTATTCAAACTTAAGTAAGTGAGATTTGTGAAGTTTCCAATGAAGTTTGTTATTGGACCAGACAAGTTGTTGCCTGACAAATCTAATTGGATGAGCGAATGGAGGTTTCCAAATTCACAAGGAATGAAACCTGACAATCTATTTCCATAGAGGAAAAGATCTTTTAATTTGGTCAAGTTTCCTAACGAAGGAGGGAATTCTCCAGCTAACTTAGTGTTTCTAGCCAAAGCTAAATATTTGAGATTACTTAGCTTTCCGATTTCAGGAGGGATGAAACCACTTAGGAAATTGTGATCCAGATACAACGTAGAAATATTGGACAAATTACCAATTTGGCTGGGGATAGTTCCAGAAAACTCATTAAAACTGATATCCATAACTTGGAGTTTAGTGAAGGATGAGAAGTTGAGATTGTGAAGTGTACCTTGCATTCCCAATCCAATAAGATTAATGGTGGAGACGGACATGGATTCATCACAAGTAATTCCTTTCCAGTGAGAGCAAGCATCATTGCCATTCCAAGAAGACAGGATAGCTTGGCTTTGTTTTGTAAGGCTGGCTTTCCACTTTAAAAGACCATTTGCTTCTACCGTTGCCACAGATGAAGAGAACATCGTCGAAACACTGAGCAAGAATATGCAGAAAATTTGCCATGATATTGCAACTGGAAGAGTGGAATCGGTCTTACGGGAGCTGAACGCCATGATGGTTTGAAATAAGTTAGTAGTATAAATGGAGGGAAGGAGGCGTTCTTTTGTAGTCATAAGGCGTACGGACGCACCATAGAATAAAATATTTAATCTATATTTGGTACTACAATGTGCTAAAAACTTCTAGTTCATTACTTCAAGTGACATTGAGCGTTATTGGAAAGAGACAGGTGCTCCTTTAATTTTATATATAATACACTCTCAATGTTTCATACCAACTAAAAAAAATCTTAAACTTTAGCAGTTATTTTATAAAATTTAATAACTTTTTAACTTTATCTTTATTTAATTTATATTATATATACAGCATGAGAAAAAAAGTCAATACAAAGGATGAAATCATACATCGGTACAAAAGTTTTCTCTCTCTTTCATAAAACTAAGACCAAATTTTTCTTTCCTTTATGCTTTATATATAGATCTAGGAGAGTACATTTTAAAAGTATTCGCATCTATAGAATCTAAGCAAATTGATGAAAATTTCAATCTAGATAATATAAAATTTTCTTACGTTGTATATCCTTAATTCTTTCCAAAAGGATTTACAATCCAAACAGACCGGGTAAACAAAATAATAGTCGTCAATAACAAATATTATAATTGTTTCAATCTATTTTAGAGAGAATTAGAATCTCTAGTTTTCCTTTTAAAAATATTGTAATTTGCAATGTACTGTCTTTATCTCAAAATGAGAACACATTCAACATTTGGTCGCAAAACTTTTATTTTATATACATGGGGACAAAGTGGAGTGAAATTCCGTGTGCTCTTACCTCCAGTGCGTATGCCTCAACTCCATTGAAGCAGTTTTAATTTTCCACAGTTGACATTAAAACTAAAATATGCTTTTCAGAAAAAGCACTATTGTGGAAGAAAAAGTATGAAAAGGACATATTATTGAACGTCTTTAGACCACCGACACTAACAAAAGTTCTATCCTAGAATTAGCAAGGTTATGATATTTGGATTGGTGATTAAGGACCCGTTTGGATGCGGCTTCTGATAAGTGACTTATTTTTTTTATGGGCTTATGATAAATAGTTTTAAAAAAATAAGTGACTTATTAGAAGTTGTTGTGTTTGGATGTGACATCGCAGAAGTGACTTTATTTTTTAATGAAATATGTTTGGATGATAAGTAGAAAAGTGATTTATGATGAATTTTTTTTAAAAAAATTATTTAAAAATAAGTAAGAGATGTGTAACATCTCAAATTTTTATTCATCAGATTCCCTAAGTATATGAAAATATAA
>JBAGKO010179349.1:0-16612 GCA_037177275.1 Acacia concinna | reverse complement strand
ATTTTCCACATATTCTTCCTTGCTTTTCTTTGACAAGTATCTCCAATTTGATAACTTCTTCACTTCACTTCTTCTCCTATGATAGAGAACTTCATCGTTCAACATCTTGTAATTCATCTTGATCAATCTCCATACTCTATCTCCATATATTATCCTTTCTCTTGGATAATCTTCTTTCATCAAGTTGATTTTCTAAGCATATTCCATGCCATTAATAGATGACTTCTCTTATTACTTAACTAATCTACATAACGTTTTACATTAAGTATAATAGTTAGTCAATGTAATAGACAATGTATAAGATAAATGTATTATGCAAACTTTTTGTGTAATACTTGGCATCCATATTTGACATCATCAAAACTAATCTTGTATCTAACACCTACCTCATTAAATAATAGTAAATATTATTCTCAACTGATCCATGTTATTGCTCAGTTAATTGATTTTATTCACGTTCTTAACCTGTGTTAGTCCAAAAACTTCAGGAAGATTACTGGCAAAAAAAGAAGAAGAAGAAGAAGAGTTTTTAGGAAGATTACTTGTCATCTGATTGTATATAATTTATTTATTACTCCTTATGGTCTAACATACTCCCTCCGGTCCTAAATATAAGACCACATTCTGTGTCTACAACGAGTTCTTATATTTAGAACCGGAAAAATATAAGATAATTAATTTTTTTAAAAGATTAAGAAAACTAATTAAGTTATTTAATTATATTATATGCTGTGTATTATTAAATTATATATTAACTTATAAGTCAGACAAAATAGGTTAAAGAAAAAAGATAATATAAATATAATTTAATTAACATTCTTAATATTTTTAAAAGAGAACTATATTTTATATTTAAAACTAAAAAGAATATAATGTTAGAAGTTGTTATAGGGATCCTCAAAAGAATGTGGTGGATTGTTGAAGGACCAATGGCCAATTGGTTAGAAAGAGGATGGTAAGGCACCTCCTCACCTACTAAGTCCTAAATTCAATCTTTAGTAGCCTGTCCTGGGCAAACCCTGAATTAGTCGATACCTAAAAGGTGCCAGTAAAGTAATGATTACTCATGTTTATAGGAAGGCTAAAATTTTTAGCTAGCATCTTATCTAGCTACTCATATAGGATATGTGAAAATTTTTATCTCCTAGATCAACTTCCTCCATTTTTTTTAAAAAAACAATCCCACCCAATTCAGAGGAAATGGTTTATCAACATGTGAATCATTTATACTTAAATTCTTAAAAATTATTCCAAGAGTCATTTCTAAACTATTTCATCAAAATCAAGAAAAAATTTAAATTTCACAAACTCCCTTAAAAGTTAAAATTTAATAATGTTTCAACTTTACCCCTATTTCAACTTTCAACATATCTTTATTTTAAAAAAAGAATTTGGTTATCCTCCTTTACTCCTCTCCTCTCCTCCTCCTCTTCTCTACCTTAACCTTTAGATTGAAATTTGGACAGTTTAAATTTAACGTTTTATAAAATTAGTTCTTAAACAACTATTTTATTGCAATTTTAAATAGTTATAGCTAATATTTGACAGTTGTTAACTTTATTTTTCATTATATAATAATTTTATAATCCTTATGGTTTTAAATATAAGACTCAGTTGACTTTTTTAAAGAGATTAAATATTGTAATTAAATTAGTTTAGGGAAGTTATAGTTAAGAAAAATTACAAATTTAAAAATGAATGTGGTGTCAAATTATACTTAAGAGTATTGATAGTGGTAGTTTGAGAAAGAGTGGTTAAATATGAGAGACAAAGTGGATAAAGGTCTTATATTTAGGACCAAATTAAATTTCTAACTAGATCATATAATTAGGACAAGAAAGATGACTTATTAGTATTCTAATAAAACATCATTTAAACCGTTTAATTTACAATTGAAAGGTAAAGTAGTGAGGGAAGAGGAGGAAGAGAGCATAGAAGATATCCAAGACCAAATTCTTTACCAGTTAAAATAATTTTATTCTAAAAAAAGTAATATATATAACCATCTAATTTAGATTTCAAAGGTGTTTAACTTGGTGCTCATAGAAACTCATCCTGCCATGACAACTCAAATGTACTGTTGCCCTTAAAATTTTATTATTTGGGAGAACTTCAATAAAAAACCGCAGTTGGGAATTAATATCAGTGCAACCCATAAACAAGCAAATGGGTCATATAAACAAAAAAAATCCATATTCATATGACTCATTCACTTATTTATGCGCTGCGCTGATATTAATTTTTAACTAGGTCCTTTATTGAAATTCCCCCTAAATTATTTATATTAGCAATCACTTAACAATCGAAACTGGCGGTTGAGTTGTCATTTTTTTCACCCGCTTGACTCGTTTTTATAATTTTATCTTTCATAAAATTAGTTTATAAAATTAGAAAAAAGAAAATCATGTGTACTTGATGATTAAGATATATAATGATTAAAAAATAAATTGCAGTGAATGTAACTTTCTCCCCAATATTTAATTGCGGCCATTTACCCGTCTTCAATCACAAATCTAAGACTCGATCAAATTTTGTTGTATGGGCAACTAAAACGTTCCAGACAGTGCAGAAAGATAGTATTGCTGCTCAGCTTGGATCCTGCATATAAAATCATGTGAACAATTAACATGAATAAATTGAAGAAAAATAACTCAAGGCGTAGCAAATTCTCTGGAAAAGACAACTTACGGAAGGATGACACTAGGTTTCACCTGCCTTTTATCAGTCATGGTATACTGGTTCAGGTTCTGTGAATGTTACTCCATCAGATCTAACATCTAAGCAGAGAAGCAGGAGCAGAAGAGGTGTGTCAGCTTTAGGAAAAGGGACAAGGATCAATTTCCATGTTAGTTGGCTGGTTGAGAGGAACAATTTCTTTGCCACATAGTCACGGGCTCAAACGACAATGAGAAAGAGAAAAAAGAAAAGAGGACAGGGAAAGCATGAACTGATAACTCCTTTCAAAATCTCGGTAGCGTCAAGATCGATTGTCACACTTTTTCCTGCTGTAATATGGTGAAACGGGCAATCATCATAAGAAATCAAGCACTATTTTGAGTCCCCCATTTGATGAATCAAAGGATGCTTCAAGAACTGCAGAACAGCATTCTCCTACATTTCTCGAATCTTGGGGTCCTACTTCTCTTGGTGTTGCCAGGAGCTTTACTCCCTGCTTCCAATATCTCTTGTCTAAAATCATCCATAACATGGTGTGAGCAAAGTGTACACAAGTGGAAGCTCCTTATAGTTCTACAAGCTTTAAAAAAATTTGTTGTTGGCGTTGAAGTTAACATCTTTCATCTTTTGAGTAGTTTCATATCTTTCATAGTGCCTGTGGAGGGCACCATACGGTCTGGTTTTTTTACAGGAAGAGAATTGATCCATACCTGGACCAGTAGATACAACAATAGTATTCTGCAAATCCATCACCCAGTCGATCCACAGTACAAATCCATGGCACAACCCCGTCTTAGTAAACTTTACCTGAAGCATACAAGTTTTTATGTTAAGAACATGTCTTAGATTGAGTTCTAGACAACTGTAGATAATATATTAAACTAGCTCGCAGAACAGATATAAAGAGAGACTAGACACCTTGCTTACGAAATCTTTCAATTCACAAACATTTAGTGGCAGAGGCAATTTTTAACCCGCGTGATGTTGCTCAGTGATAGACTAGACGCCTTGTTTGTCTAACAAATACTCGGACTATGACAGACAATATACCAGCTGCTCATGCACCATACAAATGCATCTGAAACTAGGAAGGCATTATCATATTCATATTACCTGGGATTTTCCTTGACATAGATCTATTTGTTTTGAGAAATCAAACTCCATAACTGCAAATGTCTCACTAAGTTCCTGAAAGTTAACAAGGATGCGTTGATAGTAGTGACAAGATTGTTGTTCCGAACAGAACCGTCTTTTCATCTTCATGTTCAACTATCTCATGCAAAAGAAGCTTTTTAGCAGATTTTACCTCATATTCCCCACTTTGCCAGACAAAAAAGGGAAGACAAGGAGCCTCTTCTGATTCAGGTAGATGACCACAAGCACCTAATGTGGTACTTACCACTGAATGCTCAAAACCTTCTATCTTACTCAAGCAGCAGCGACTTTTCCAAAGATCCTGGAAAAAATTCATCTAATTAATCATACAGCCATGCCACCAAGCAAAATATAAAGGTCCTGTCCCCTCAACAAGCTACCCCTTGCATAAATAGTTTATTTTTAAGTAAGAAAAATTACCATGCCTTCATGTGAGTTTATATATATCAAAGTTTAAGAGGGCGAACTAGAGTTAACTTACAGGAAGGGACATGGCACAAGCCTTCAATATTCCTTTACCAGGAATAATCGCAGCATCTTCAGAGAGGATAGAATCAAGAGTAGTCCGGTCTTTCCTATAACACAATATTATAAATTAAGTAGTTAAAGTAAAATACAGACTCCCAAAGATCAGCAGTAATATCTTTAATGATACGGCAAACTATTTTTCAAATTCCAAATAAGCAGGCAGAAGTACCACAATACAGATGTCATATAAGTAGATCACATCTCAAAATTCAAGTAGACACTCAAAATTTAGTATTTAGACCATTTTACACATGCAATAAACACATCATTTACTAATTTACAGCGCTTTCAGGGTCTAAAATATCAACGGTCTCACTTTTGCATTTGGCTCCAATTGATATTTGAATTATATCTTTAAGCCTTAAAGTAGATTCTACTACTATTGAGCCAAGACTGTTTGGATGGTCTCGCCAACTTTTTCATGTGGTTGTGTTTAATCTCCCAGGAGATATCAGAATAAATTACTTGATATGCTAAACTTCAACAAAATCTCTCCCTCATAGGTTGTCATTAATAAATAAAAGATGTCAACTCATAGAACAAAGACCACTTGCACATTCAGAGATAATTCATGAACCACAAGAGACAATGCAGCAAAACAAACTGATCATCGAAAGAATGTTGGTTAAGAAGCATACTGATAGATTGGTTGTAAAATCAATCTATGTTGTTAGGGTTTAGAATAGAATTTAGGGAAAAGAAGAGGGGATTAGAAGAGTAGCAGAGAGAATCAGAGGGTGAATAGAAACAGAGAAACATACGCAACTGAATATTTTCATTAATCATCAAATCACAAAACGTGAACTGAAGTACATGGTGAGGTTATCCTATTTATAGATATAAGATAGGCAACCGAATAACCGAATAATATCAAATAATATCATATCTAAAACTAAAACCAAATAATAATATATAATATCTAATCTCAAATAATATATATTCGAAATACTAAATAATATCTAATCTAAATCCCAAATAATATCTAATCAAATATCTAAATATCTAATCCTAATTATTTATTTCATAACACATACCAAAACCGCAGGTTCTCCCAAGGAAGCATGCCATCATGTCCATAATAAAATGGTTCTGCTAACAACAGGTCAACCTACAGAAGAACAGACGCATAATTTTTTAAATTAATTAGTCCTCACTCCGCACATTAAAAATAAGCATTTCCATGAGTTTCTATATTACCTTGAAGTACACACATGCATTCAAATTATTCACACAAAATAGTAAACAAGTAGAATAAGAAAATCCTACCTTTTTCTGATGTGTATCATGCAGGGACAAGTGTTTTGCCCTTTTTTCAAGAACTTCTATATGATCCCTTGATAAACCATTCTCATGAGAAACAGCTTGCAAATATTGGAGGCCCTTCCTCCCCAGCCCCGGAAATAAAGAAATTACATGTGATGTCTCCGAAAGATGTGCCATGAGAAGAGGTAAAAAAACACTGTCATCTGCAACCAAGCATAACGGGCAATTTTTTTCCTGCAGCCGTATACATTATACTTCAAGTAAATAAACAGCATGTGGTCAATGAAGCAAGTTAGAACAAGGAGTTTCTACAAGTTAATCAGCTCCTTGTATAGTTAAAAGGCATAAGCCATAACATAAAGGGAAGGGTAGGGATGAATAACTTACTACACTTTTCACTGTTCTCAACATTGAAAGACGCCACTCTCTGTCTCCATAGATTGCAATCCTTTCTGGTGACAGTACAATTGGTAAATCTGCATCACTCAATCTGTGCTGTAAAGCTTCAGTCCTTGGTATTTGGTTCTTTAGATTATACGAGACCTTAGTATCAGTATGTATAGCATGCAAACGAATCCCGTCCCCCTTGGATGCGGAAATACCATCACCAGGAACAAACCAAACACACTGTTTCCAATGGTCACACCAATCAATAGAACCTGCTGTAGCACCACCACACGAAATGTTAAGGAAGAATCCAGGATAGTAATGACTATCATAGTTCATATACTCTGATGTTTCCTTTAAGAATATACTTCCTATCTCTAAAATACATTTCCAGAAGGCAACACAGAAATAGTAGTAATCTAGCAAAATAAGTCTAGGCGTCCAGGATAACTAATTTAATTATTTGAAGGGGGAAAAACTCGCTTGTAATTGTTGGCAAGTCTATCCATCGAGGAGCCGTGGAATAATAGATTGTCCCTTCTTGATCAAGTTGAAGTACCCACCTGATAACAGTAACTGCTATTAACCATGTGGAAATACCGAGATAAAATTAACAATACCTTATTACATTACATAGATCAATACCATGAGATCACAGCATGAACTCTACCATCATTAGTTGCCTTTATCCACAGCTCAGTTTCTCCACGACTCTCTGGCCGTTTCCAAAATTCAAATTCAAAAACTTTGAATGGTTCTGAAAGCTGGATGGATCTTAATATTAGTAGAAGCAACTTTTTTGTGAAGTCAATCAGTCAAAGAATTATAAATTAAGTTACCAGTTTTATTTCATCTCTAAGTGGACTGCAATGCATGGCATGTTGCTGGTATTTGATGCTCAAAACCCTATCAAGTCCAGGAGGGATAAGATGAATGCCATCAGATACACTTGCTTCACTGTTACACAAATCATGCAGCTGCGACAAGAATTTACTTTCAACCAGCTGACAGAGGGAAAAAGGGGGAAGGCACAGACCTTGTGAGACTTGGAAACAAAAGAAAAGAGAGAATTAAATGCAGAATAACTTTATTTTATAAGATCATATAAAATCTCATTTAATCATTTGTTTGAAACCAAAAGAAGAATTCATGAGAAGGCAGAATATTTTAAGGTCCTCTAAAGCACCTGTGCATAAGTAGTCGCTCGATATGGCACAGTTAAAGGATTTTCCACCAATAACATGTCATGCGCATTTTGCAACGTTGGTATAAGCCCTTCGCCCAGTAGTTCTGAGTCTAGTATCTCGCTTACCTGCAATAAATATTACTATGGTTTATTTCTATAAAAAAGAGAACGGGCCAGTCTTTGCTTGATTGTGCAACAACTTATGAGAAACCAGCCATGAGCCAATGAGTTCTACTATATATATTAATATTCGATAGTTAGTTAAGGAGGCAATTAACAGATGGATTGAAGTACAATCCGTTCTTTCGAATCCTAAGACATAACGTTCACAAAATCATCTTATGTACTGAAGAAATAACTACAACTGTTACATATGAAAGGAAAAAAATAACTTTTAGTTCTATCTTGACTTACAAGTGCATCTGCACGCGATGGAATATCAACGCCAACTTTGAGTTCATCAGAGCGCTTGTTGATGATTTTGATATTGCCTTCCATTTTATTTAAGCGGATAACTTGTTTCATCAACTTTACCATTGGAAGATACGACTCGCACGCAGTTATCATGCCCTTGCTGCCACTAGGCGCGACAGAGTCACCAGAGCGCATAGCTCGTGCAGCCATCATCGATAGAAGCCCAGTGCCAGCACTGCACAGTTTTTATCATAGTATAATTCTTATAAATAGCTATTTTCATTACTTGCAGAGTTGCAGTGTCTAATGTTTAATAGAGAAAGAGATGGAGCTAATACTATACGACATTTATGTTTACAGTCATAATACCCTATGTCAAGGACGTGGCAGGGTTTGGTGATGGTTTTCTCAATGGCTTCCCGGAAAGCTCTATTCCTTCTCGAATCATTGAGCATGTCTAAATAGGAGGTCGTGGCCAGAAGAGGTTGCTGAAACTTCTCTGCGAAGATTTCATCCTCGTCTTCTTCAATCACGACCCATTCTGAGTTGCCGGTCAGTGGATCTACCTTGAGCTGGAAGACTCGCTGAGTAGACCCAGAGCTCATGGTTCGTAAAGCAGATAGTGAATGATGGACTCGAGCTAGAGGGGGCAGGAGCGAAAGGGAGCGACTATGAAGTAGGGTTTTCGTGAACAGAGAAACCATTGAAGGGGAAGACAAGACATGGTCAGAGTCCACCAGACAGCGTCCCCTCCTAAGTCCTAACACTTCCTCGGTTGCTCGACCTGAAACGTGTTCTTACTCCGATGAGATCAAGGAACTCGTACGGCCGGTTTTTTCGTATGGTTCTATGAATTTTAATATAGTTTTAGGAAAGTCTAAAATTGTCTTGGAAGTATTACCAGGATAATTTTATCTTATAAGTTTTAGGTGGGGTAATTCTGTTTTAGAAGTTTCTGAAGTGGGGCAATTATGCCCCTACCGTAAGTTGACCAAATATGTTGAGTTGACAGTTCACAACTCATCCACGGTAGTTTTGCTAAAATGAAAATTTTTACCGGAAATTTTTAAAAAAGATAAATTAGATGAAAATAGGCTTATAAGACAAATTTTCAGCTTAAAAAAATAAATTAGATAGCATGTGGACTACCATTGAACATATTTTATCAACTAACAGTCAAAATTAACAGATTTAAAACTCTCATGTCAAATTTTCACTTTAGCAAAAAATAAAGCGGTTCACCTGTGGACTGTCAGCTCAACATATTTGATCAACTAACGGTCAACTAATGGCAAAGACAAAATTGCCCCACTTTAGAAACTTTCAGGGCAAAATTGCCCCTGGGGCAATACTTCTAGGGCAATTTTGCCCCTTCGCCTTTCTATGAATCTTAAGGTTAAAAAAACCGAGCAATAAACCAGTTGTGGCACGGATTTAGAGTTTAAATGGTTCAATTGGGTCAAAATGGAGGTGTAACCAACCATATTAAAATATTATAATTTAATTAATAATAATAAAATAACATAATATATATCCATAAAAATTTAAAAAAATATAAGTATCAGTTATAATAATAAAATAGGTGACAATATATCAATATATTTTTAAATTTTCATAAATAAATGGGTATAATTTTTTTAAGTAAAATCGGTTGAACCAACCAATTTTTCTAGTTCAACCGGCTAAACTACTGGTCGAACCCCTCTCCCGATTCTTATTCATTCCAAATCAAACCCAGACTAAGAACCGACTAGTCTGGTCTGATTTTTTGTATATTAATGATTTTATGGTATCTAAACATGCTTAACTAACAAAACTACCGGGTTAAAGGCAAAGAGCAACTTTGTCCATAAAATTTTAGGAAAAATTGCAATTAGGTCTCAACTATGAGAAAAAATGAACGATCTTGTTAACAACTCCATGGGACTTAAGTGTAATTACAAGATTTTACGAGACAATTTGATCATATTTTCTCTTGATTGGAACTTAAACACAATTTTCTCAAAATTTTTAGAAAGAAATTTTGTCTTGAAAACATTAAATTTGGAGTAATTTTATTCTGAACGTTATCCCAATTAAGTATTTTACTGTTAAGTACAACTTTATCTAGAAGTTAGGTCGAAATTGTTACAGTTTGAAAACTTTTATGACAAAATTGCTCTCACGTTATCCCAATTAAGTAGTTAACTGTTAAGTACAATTTTGTCCAGGAATTAGGATGAAATTGTTAAGGTTTGAAAACTTTTTAGGCAAAATTGCTTTCGATTGAAAACTTTCTGGACAAATTTGTATCTTAACAAAAGTGACATGAAAGACATGTAGGTCAACTAACGGTCAGGTAAAATTGCTTCAAGATTTGATACTTTTAGAACAAAATTGCTTATCCAAAAACTTCTGAAACAAAATTAACCCTAGTGAATACTTCCGGGACATGGCTTTTAACCCAACGTACAAAGCAATTGTTGCAGATTATTTTTCAAAAATCTCAAAATTAAGGGTTAGGTTATTAACTTTAAATTTTAACGTGTTAAATAAATACTAAAAAGCATATTTTTTAGAAATAGTTAATTCACTTTTTGAAATTAATAAAGCAACATTTTTTTGGGTGTAATGTCGGGGCTAATGCCTATATTTTTTATGCATCAAAATGGCTCGTGGGTATGACACACCCACTAAGTCCCTGTATAAGAATCTCCTTACCCTCTTTGGCAGTGTTTCAAAAAACTCAACCACCTTTGTCATCTCACAAGCAAAAAACAATATGCACTAAAGTTTCCCTCTCTGTATACATGTTGCACATGAACATAGGTACAACCACTTAATTCATGTCTTACAGCCTTTAGCAAAGTATACTCTACAGTTTCTCCTTCTTTTATTCTATTCAGTAGGTTAACAACTACAACATAATCAGATTCTATTACTGATCTCTGTATTCCTAGCTAACATACTAGCTTCAAACCTGTTATGATGCCCATAATTTAGTATTAATAGTAGAACAAGCTTCCAACTTTCTAGTAAACCCTCCCAACCAAAGTCCATTACAACCATGGAGCAGTCCACTACATCCTTGCCATCCCTCCTTGACATTTTGAGGCTCCATCCGTGTTTAACTTAATCTAGTCTGCATCTAGAGCTTGCTAGCCAATATACTCCACCATCCTTCCTTGTCTCCCCATAGGTTTACTCATCTCACCTCTATATATCTCTTTTACATATTACTCTATTATTTCCTTCTGATTTACAGGGTAAGTGAAGCCTGCCTCAAACAGACTCAGATTCCGCCAATACCATAACTTCCAACATACTACTCTAAAAGTAGTAGCCCACTCATTTTCAATTTCTGATCAAATTCAAGCAAAACTAGTCTTTTCCTTGACATTGATAAAATGCAGCCTTGCTTGCTTTTCCTCCTATCTGTTTCAATAAATTATTTGCTCTTTCACAATCTCTTAAATCATGCATTAAGTCTTTGCTGACATCAATACACCTATAGCAGCTACCATTACCTCCCCTCAACCGACATTCTCTTTCAGCTGTCAGGAGCCTATTTTGTGCAACTAACCATAAAAAAAACATGCACTCTTTTTGGTCCTCTTATCCTCCATATCTTGCCCCATAATCCTTCCTTCAATTTCTTCGAGCCTTTCAATTTATCATATATCATAGCCACTTTACAATCTTGGCCAAGTGTCATGTAGCACTCTATTTTGTCCTTGCCATATTCTTCTCTTAAAGGGGGTATTGCAAATATCAGCTTCCTTCCTTCATATGTCAAGGCCTTCTCCAACCTTCTATGATCACATTCACTCTATGGATTAACCACATTTTTAAGAGTACAGTTCACATCTATCTCTTCTATCTGCACTGAGCATTCATCAATCATTTTCCTGCTTTTCCCTGCCTAACATTAGTCCAGAATTTTATTTTTTCCCAATTACCGACCTCCTATACAATATTATGAATAAGATTTAGCCATAGTCTCGCTATATTCCTCCACGTGTTAGAATCCATATTCTTTACTACACATTCCTTCATTAGATCCTTTCCTCTACCATATTTACATCTTAAAATCGTAGAGCAGAGGTTATAAGGTTTCGCCAAAACATTCTGGCCTATCTTTCCCATCAATGCATCATTCATATACCCCATATCCCTTAAGCCATAACCCTCTTCCTCCTCGGAAGAACATAATACATCCTAGCTTACCACACGTATCTTCTAAGTCCAATGCCCGACTAGAGATAGGGTTTGCTTCTTCCATCCACTCAATTTCCTTTGTATTTTATCAATGAGACTTTAGAACCTTTCTTTCATTGACTTCCCTTTCATGGAATCAGCCCCTAAATATCTTCCTAACTATTATACTCTTCCAAAACCTGATATATCACATATACCTTTTTGCAAGACATGTGACATATTTAGAGAGAAGAAAATACTAGTTTTTTTATTGTTTATCTTCTACTCTGATAGGTCCTCAAATATTTTTAACACCTCTAACACTGTACCTATTTGACTTGTATTTGCTTCACAAAACAATAGTAAATCATCAGTAAAATAGTAGATGCGATATTATGACTCCTTTTCTCCCCAAGCACAAAGGTCATGTTAACACTATCAGCTATCAAATGGGACAATTTCTCTATCCCTAGAATAAAGAGGTATGGAGATAGCGGGTCACCTTGCCTCAAACCTCTTGTTGGTAAAATATCATCCTTTTTCACACCATTTCATGTTGTAGTACATATAGACATGTTAATCACTCTATAGATGTATTCATCAAATCCAATTTCCTCAAGCACTTTCACAATAAAACTCCAAGACATTTTATCATATGCCTTTTCCAAACCTATTTTTATGGCCATATAGCCTCTTTTCCCTTTCATTTTATTCATTGTCTGCATCACCTCTTCCGCTATAACAATGTTATCTTGAATGTTTCTTCTAGGGACAAAACTTGTCTGATATGGAGACACAAGTTTATCTATTAAGGGCTTATGTCTATTTAGAATAAGTTTTGTTATTCCCTTATACGTAACACTGCAAAGTGCTATGGGTCAAAATTGGCTTACCTTCTCTGGATTATCAACCTTTGGGATCAACACTAGCAATGTGTTATTTAGCTCATTGGTTCTTCTTGAGCTCCTCCATAATTCTTCAATCAAATTAATAACTGAATTCCCATTAATTCCCTAGTTGTACTGGTAGAAAGCTGCTAACCATCCTTTCCCAGGGATTTGAAACTCTCCATTTAGAAAAAAAAAAAACCATTCTCACCTCATCTCTTGATAAGTTTTGACCTACCCTATTTAATTCTTCCTTCGAGACAAACCCATACTTCTTATTGGTAGTCCACCATCCCCCATCCTCAACTTCTTCTTCAAATAATTTTTTATAAAAAGTTTGAAACAGATATACAATATTTTGCTACTCTTCAACCCACCCCCTTTTTTTAGCATTTATACCTTATTCATCCTTCCCCATATCAAAGTTTTAGTATGATAGTGTCAAACCTCTTTAATATTTCGATATTTGCTAGAGAAATAAAAGCAGTGGCCACAAACATAGAGAAAATAACATAAAATACTGATAATAAGTAATTGTTTACATTACAGGCCCTTTCCGTAGGGTTGCTAATATTTACAATATTTATCCAAAATTCACCAAAAGAAAAATACATTAAAACTTTTGCTAACATGGGTCACTCGACGTCTCACACATCCCGGGTAACTGCTTTCTCTCTTGAGTCATTAGCTTTAACTGGGGGATTTATTTACAAATGATACGGGGTAGGATTCGTTGAATCCCAATAGTAACAACAATTATTCATGCAAGATGTGTAAAATAGATATGCAATACACCACATTAGCAATGAATAACAATCATATACTTATATTTTATCGGGAAAAATTATATTCAATGGAAATGTGCACATGTATTCAGGGCCAGCCATAGTTGAAACCCTTACTTGTTCCATACCACAGTCCATTGTGGTTTCTATTTCCCACCACAGTCCATTGTGGTATTTTATTATCATTACATAGTAATTCAGAGTACCCACAGATAATATGTCACATGTATTGCATAAAGGGCAGACAAGGCATATATAAATTCACATAAAGTATGAAAGAAAGTGTTACTACCTTAGATTCCCGGTTTTGTGATTTGCTATCAATAACGTTGTTTGTTAATTATGTAATCCTACAAGTCTAAATGTATAGCAATGAGCTACTATTAATTATCCCATTTAGTCAAGTTGGTTGTCATTTGGATTAGTACTTAGGCCCAGCTAAGTAGCTAAAGTGATTACACTAGGTCCAAAGCCCATTACATTCGCATGGCTAGGTGTTGACAATATTATTCATCTAACTTTGAAAAATCATAACTAATTCTAAAAATATTTAATTTGGGTGGTTCAAAGCCCTATGTGACCCTTATTAAGTCTACTTTACAGAAAAAAATATTTCCTTTTACAAATCTCATGCACGCAATTCCAAAAACCATCATAACCTACTACTGCCACAAGACAGTTTGTAATCATTACCACATTTTAAAAATTTGTATCTCCCAATGTACTTGTCCAATTCTTACAAATTACCCATTTAACTAAATCTTGTTGGGTCTAATTTATTTCTGAAAAATTTCACAGGCATTGGAGTTCATTTGACTATAAATAAACACCTCACAGTCATCATACCACAGAACAATATCCAGATTTAATGTCCAACTTTTGAAACTCATAATTAATTCTATAAAACTCAAATTTGAATTATTCCAAGTATATGTTAAACCTATGTAAGTATCATTTCAAATAAAAATATCATTTTCTGGATTAAATGGTCACAAGGTTCCCAGAAATTCACCCAACCCTAACTATTCCAGATTTTGTTCCAGAAACAGGGCCAAATTGTAAAAAAATCATATATTTTGATCCACTTGTCCAAAAATTATGTTCTATCCTTCAAATTAAATCTCTATATGTCTAATGTATTTCTGTAAAGTTTCATAAAATTTGGACAACATTTGACCAGCAAAAAACACCTCGAAACCGGATTGTGTTCAAGAACAAACCATTAGAATCCATGTTTTAGTGCCTATCTTCTTCATACTCATCTTTTACCACTATTTTTTAACCCTTTTCAAGAACAAAAAAACACCATACTCTCTTTTCTCATATGATATGAAACTAGGTCAGAAGTGATAAACCAAAAGAATCCACAAACCAAAGCAATACTTAGCTCAAAACAAAGTCATCACTTATGTCTTGCTTCCTTTAAGCTCTATTTATGCCTTCTACCACTTTGGGTCTCAGACATTCACTCAAGACACCTCCTTTCCAAGAAAAAAACCATATGATTGAAATTTAGGATGATAGGAACAATGTTCATGAAGACCATTTGAGCTAAAAACGTACAAAACTCAGTGAAAATCTAGAGAGAAGTTACCTATGTTCTTGAGTTTGTCTCCTTCTCTCTCTTGAGCTTGATGGACGTCCTAAATGATGTTAAGAGAGGAAATTTGAGAGTTTAATCTCACACACTCTCTCTTCTAAAGGTTTGACCGGACCCCAATGGAAGAGTGGAACAATTTTGACTAGTTTGCCCTTAGTTAGTTAAGTATTACAGAAGTTTCATCCAGTTGGATTCTGACTAGATCTTTTCCTTAATCTTTGAAAATTCATAACTAATTGTACAGATGTCCAGTTGAGATGATTCAAAATCCAAAATTTTCCTTATTGAGTCTAGTTTTAGGGAAAAATAATTTATTTGATCAATTATATTCATAACATTCACAAACAATTCATGATTAACGCTGCTCCAGAAACTAATGAATTTTACTGGTTCAACTTCAAAAATTCATATCTCTTAGCATAAACATCAAAATGATTTGGTCAAACGATCAATTTAAATCTTGAAATGTCTACTTTAAACTTGTAAAATTTCATAATTTTTGGATATATTTTGGTCGTCCAAAACCTTACGATAATACAACTGTCTCCATAATACCTTTTCTAGAAATTTCCCCAAAATTCACTATTTATTGATATAATTATGTACTACATTTCCATATAGGAATTTTAGGATATTACATGCATTGTGTTCTAAAATATTACATTTTAAAACCAAAAACTGATATGCAGAACTTTGTTGAGCATAACCAATAAACATACAATTAGCAGTTTTGGAACCAATCTTTTTCCTTTTAGGATCAGGTAATAGTACTTGCTAGACACCTCCACACTTTCGAATATTTCAGGTTTGGTGTAAAATTTCACACCCTTCTTTTAATCCAACATTAATTAGAAGAATAGAGCATAGTTCAAATGGCAAGCGAAAATAGTATTAATATGTACTGATATACATAATGTTTAAGTATATTACAGTATTCCTATAAGATTTTACAAAGTATTTACTAGTGTTAAACAAATAAAATCTAGCCATATGCTGTAGTTGTTCCATGTTAATGCTAGTGTGGCCACATTCCTTTAGTTGCTGGTCCATACATCTTTGCCCTTGTACCCCCTTTGTACCAAGCCTTTCTTGGCTAGGTATAATGCACTTCACATACATATAAACGGTATATCTCACCTCAACTGTGTCCCATATAGGCCATTGGTACTTGTGCTTTTCCCACGGGTGGTACTTTTGCTTTTCCCACACCACAGCTAGGTATGTAATCAACAATTCATATAACAGAACATGACAGCATATAAACAATTACATTAAGTATGAAGGTTAGAGTTACTACCTGAACGCCTTTTCAGCTGCTTATCTTTCCTTTATTGGTTCTCCAGTGTTTCGGGCCAATATTGAATCTTATGATTCCAAATGCATAACAATGAGTTACCACTCATTCAACCATCATTCCTAATATCAGAATACATGTTAGTCACAAGAGCAGCAACGAAAGACTTGATGTGAAACACCTCCAGCCATAGTTAGTCAAAAAAATCAATCTCATTATTTGAAATAAGAGAAACTATAAATAATAAACTAGATTAGAATA
>JBAGKO010179277.1:0-16626 GCA_037177275.1 Acacia concinna | reverse complement strand
CCTTTCCCCTATAGGTTTTTGGGAGTTATTGTCAGGCTCTTTTCTGCTCCCTTTGCTGTTCCTCCATGTACGGGATGACACTTTCATCCACGCACCATAGAGTTGTTCATCGCACGCCTTCGCGTCCTGCGACTGAGGGGAGTTTGCCGGTGAGGGAGTTGGAGCTACAATTATTGTCGCTGTTACTGGTGTGCTATTCTGTTCTGGTGGGTGTGCAGATTGTCGGGCCCTGGATGGGCATGAGGCTTCGAGGTGCCCGTAATGCCCACAGCGGTAGCAAAATCATGGGGAGACCTTCATATTCGACATATTGGGTTGCTCCGTCAAGTTTTATCTTGGAGACTAAGGGTTTGTTAGATCAACCTGAACTGCAAGGCGGGCGAAACGAGCTTTATCCATCACCTCTGTATTATAATCTATTTTGAGCACATGGCCTATCACCTCACCGATTGCCCTAAGTACGTTTTTGTGATAGTAGTGGTAGGGAAGTCTTAGGAGTTTAACCCAGCGAAATACTTGCTTTATCTCCATGTTTTGCGGTGAGAAACTTGGTTCCCATGGATGTACTGTTAGGTAGTGGCCAAGCACCACCCATGGCCCCTCTAATAGCGCGTGCTAGTAGTCTCGCTCCTCTTGGAACTTAACCATGAAACAGCCTCCCTCAAGTTCAGTAAGTTTAAAGTGCCCAGAGGGTTTCCATAGACTGAGTATTTTCGTGTGCAAAGTGTTCTTCATTATGTAACGACCTAGGACCTTAACCACGACTGCATTTTTCATGCATTCCACCATGATGTCTTTAACTCACTGAGAGAAGGTGATAGAGGGTATTAGACCCTCCTTATTGACCATCACATCGTCTTCTTCTAAGTTTAGGTCTCTATGTAAACGGTCTGGTTTTGCAAGAATATCATTTTCCTTACCGATAAACTTCTCTTTGAAGGTTGGAATCCTGTTGTATGTCATTTTCGAGCTAGTTGGGTCTTCCTCCTGGTTGATGTTGGAAGCTTCCTTTGCATTTTGTTCGTGCTCCTCTGTTATGGCCGAAGTTGCAGGGCTTTCAAACGGTACAGCAATCTCCATTTCCATAGTAGTAGGTTCCACATCTGCATCCTGAATCTTGATTTTTCCCGTTCTTTCCTCATCAACATTCACATTCTCAAATCTTTCGACTTTTTCCAGGAGCATTATATCTATCTCTTGTTCCATGGGTGTAGCAGATTGGTTGGGGTTGGTGTTTATGCTTGGCTTTGTTTTGTATGGGTCTTCTTCCTCTTGCTCAAAGGAGCAGGGCCCACCTTTCCTTTGTTGCAGTAGGCAACGGAGGACCGTAATCGCCTCCGCAGCGATTTACCGCAGAGAAGAGTTGGTCTTGGTCTTGGGCACATTACTCTTTTCAAGTGGTGAGCAATCCGGAGGACATTTTCTATTGTTTTTTTAAACAAAACAAAAACAAAAGTTGTGGCGCTTTTTTAATAAAGTTACAATAGGTGCGCTAGTTTTACCTCTTTTTATAGTAGTGTTTTTAAATGTTTCCATATGATCAATCTACCACTTGACAACATTTGAGAAACTTAAGTTGTCACTATGTATTGAAGTTGTTGATTACAATTCTTAAGTTGTTATTCTCTATAACTAAGTTAATAACACATCTCAATTAACAACTTCAATATATATATTAATAACTGGAGCTCCCTAAATACCAACAACCTAGTGAGTAATATTTTGAAATCACACATGCTAGGCATTACTACCTTCACATGAATCACTACTATAGATTGTGCATTTTACGTCCCTATAAAATGTCCATTTTTTAAATTAGAGAGATAAAAAAGTGAGGCGGTGGCATTTTCATAATTCTGATGGACTTTCAAAGTACAAAATTTTTTTAGGGACGTGGTAAGTCTCTTTCTGCATCCCAAATCAAATTGGGGACGCTGAAAGCTACATTTTCCACGTCCCCAATATAATTGGGAACATGGAAAGGTTAGTTTCCTCGACCCTAATTTAGTTAGGGATATGGAAAGTTTCACTTTCTGTTAGAGTTTACCGTCACCCAAGAGGGGGTGAATTGAGTGTTTGATAAAAAATTATGAACTTTTTTAATCTTTTCGCATATTAATCAAAGTAATAAGTATGCAAATAATTATCCACAAATTCAAAGATAATCAATTACATTAGACATGCTGGGAATATAAGAGATGACAGAAGATAGATTGCAAACAGTGATTTATCCTAGTTCGATCCAATCCACTAGGACCTACGTCCAGTCCTCAAGCTCTACTTGAGATTTTCAATCCAATATCTGCTTGTTTTAATTTGGGCACAAGAGAAGCTGCTAAAATCCATCAAGTTGCATGGGTACTTGAGAAATTTACAAACACACAAGTTTACTCCTGACACTTGTGAAGCCTTTGTAACTTTCTCAGAGTTATTCCCCTTTATACCTCATAAGGATTCTACTTTGATGATAAAGATTTACAATGAATATTCCCTTAGAAGAATAGATAAATTATCATAGAGGCTCAAATGTAAACTCTTTCAATGGTATATTACATAAACACTAAAAACAAAATAGGCATTAGTAATCAATAGGCATCAAAATCAAAAACATATAAATGATTTAAGAATTACGCTACTATGCTCTGTTTCTTGAAAAATTTTGATAGAGGGAGCTCAAGTTTCTCAGAGCGTTTATGTCTGAAAAATGAGGAGAGAACTTGTGGTCACAGCTTAAGCTATCAGGATTAATTTTAAAATCAATGAAGAGAGCTTAAGTCCAAAGCTTGAGCTATCCGAAGTTTTGATGAGAAGAAATTGATTTGATATAGAAATATGAGGAGATAGCTTGAGCTTATAGCTTGAGCTGGAAAGTTTCAAGACAAAAATTGATATATGTAAATGGAATATAAAGTGAGAGAGAGAGCTCGAAGCCATAGCTTGAGCTATGAAGTAACTTTCAAGTTGATTTCACAAAATATGAAGCAAGCTTGAGTTATAGCTTGAGTTATGGGAGTTAATTTTTGAAATTGATCTTCACATATGGAAAGAGCTTGAGCTTACAATTTCTAAAGAGCTTGAGCCATGTAAATTTATAAAGTTTTTATGGTTCAAAATCAAAGATAGTTGGGTCCATAATTTCCAATGAGCTTGAGCTAACTTGACTTAAAGAAAATTGGACTTCATGTTGTAAAAACAATGTCAAGAGCTTGAGTCCATATATTTCAAAAGCTTGAGCTATTCGAAGCAGATTAAAGAAAAATTGATTTTCAGAGATAGCTTTAGCTTAGAACTTAAAGCATTTTAAAGTAAAATTGTAAAGTGAGATTTTCCATATGCAAAAGATTTCTCAGAGGATAAAAGTTTAAGTTATTAGATGTTAAAATAAATAAATTTGATGTGAAGAGGAATTTATAAGAGAAGGCTTGAGTGTAACCTTGAGCCATTGAAGGTTAAAGAAAAATTGATTCACACGTAAAGAGGGAACTTGAGCTCATAGCTTGAGCTATCGGGTAAGAAAGAAAGAAAAAATATAAGAGAGAGTTTGAGTTAATGAGAAACAGCTTGAGTAAAAAAAACAAATTAAATAGGACTTCAGCTTCAGTAAGTGACTTGATGAAGGAAAAAATTATAACAATGAGTTACTCGCTATTATAAGAAAATAAATTATTTTAAAAAAATTGCCTGTGCTGACTCGTTGAAGGCAGCCCTCCATAACAGTGAGCGCCCCAGGGGGTGTCAAATACATTTTAAATATTTTTTTTAAAATCAGTTAAGGGACAAGATTGATCTCGTGAAGGATAACTTTTTCATTTTACCTCCAAATTTAGCAAATGACTTGTTCTCATAAAACTCTTTCAATCATCTTTCTAGTGCAATAAGAATTATCCCCAAATTCATTTTATTCCGGAAGATATGAACCAAATAATGGATACTATTCTGGAACCACAGTTAAACCTCAATGTCATTTTTCAAAAATTCATAAATCCCTCGTATGATCTTCATTTTGATTGATCTTTACTTCTTTAGAAAGTTGTATGAGTCTAGTTTCATATCCAGAAAGTTGTATGAGTCTAGTTTCATATCCAGAAAACATCATCTCAATTGGAGTTATGGTTTGAAGATATGTCAAAAACATTGAACCTTATCTGGATGATTATAATGAAATCTAGAGTCAAATTTGAAAATTCATATCTCTTTTATATGAACTGCACTGAGCCTGATTTTAATGTCAATTTGTCGCATTGGAGTCTAGTTCCATATGAAATAACTTTTAGCTTTAGAGAGATAGTCAATAGATTTGAGCTATATCATGATGTGGCAGAAAACTGAACGAAAATGAGCTAAATGAAGTTAAGTGCCCATTAGCTAGAGATTAGCCCGTGAGCTTGAGCTCTCAGACCTTTAACTCAATTTCCTAATCTTAGATTATGGCCTTTCACATATTTGCTTGAATTTAAGTCATTCCAACTAGCATTTAATCATGGAAACTTCTAATATCTCATCTAACAACTTGAATATTGATATTCTCATTAGATCCAGCAATATCTTATTTCTTCAATCTCTTCTCTTCTTTATGTTTATTCCCTAGAAGTCAATGACTCCTTTTTTATTTTCTTGACTTCTTCTTCCCAAATTTAATATCTTAATTTTTCAATAGCTTATCTTGATCATACTCCACACTCCAACTTGATTCTTCTTCCTCTTCTTCAATAAACCATCTTGCTTCAATCCTATTTGTTCTTCTAAGGCATATTCCATAATCCTTTTGAGTGCCTTCTCCCATTACTTAGACTAATCTAAAAAAATATTTTACATTAAAGTAGTTAGTCAAAGTAAGGAATAATGCATAATGCGAGCTTTTTGCTCTTAATATTTAGCATCTTCATTTGTCATAATTAAAACTAACTACACATCTAACACTTTCCTCGTCCCTAATTTTATTGGGGACATGGAAAGTGAAATTTGATTTGGGACGTGGAAACCCACCAAAATATCTCATCGCTTATATCTATTTTCCTCTTATCTTCCTCTTCTCACTCAAACCTGATAGCTGTCGAACCCAATCCTTCCCCAATCTCTCTTCCCTGTTCTCTCTTCTCTGTGGATCCATAACCGTCCAACCCTAGCCATTTCCTTCCACATTCTCTCTTCTCTCACGAACACGCTCTATCGTCTCTCTCAACATTTTCGAATCCATTGTGCCTAACCCCTCTTCCCGTTGCTGAATCGTCCTTCCTCCACTATACCTCACTATCATCGTTCACTACGTTCCCTCCTTCCATCGTCGGCAAGCTCTTCCAGCCCTCACATCGTCTTAGGCTCCTCTCCTCCTCTCTAAACCGTGCCTTCAACCTAGGTACCTCACCTCTCTTAAGTTTTTCCCTCTTTTATAGTGGTATGTTGATATTTGAGTAAAAAATGTTTTGTTTACATAGTTTTTTATGAAAGATTAGGGCAATGAGTTTTTCAAGTCAAGAAAGTATCTCAAAGCCACAACACTTTACACCCAAGCTATCAAGCAAGATCCTTCAAATCGATAGATACATCCTTTCATATCTTATATCATGGTTGATCACTTGTTCAAAATCGCAAACAAGTTTTATTTTGCTGGTTTCATTCACCATGGTGTAGTTTTGCTTAATTAGTGACATTCTTCACTAGATTAAGTTAATGAATTTCAAATTATTGGTCTCTTGTTGCTATTCTGGCTTCTTAGATCGTTTTGGTTGAATTTGTGAGTTGGAGTTTTTGAGTTTTTGAGCTGAAAACAATATCGGTGCCTATGTCTATACTGTTGTGACCTAATAAATTTTTTTGGAGCTGAAACTCGATATACCACATCCCCAGAATTGTTTTAGGGACCATACCATGTCCTAAAATTGGGTTTTGGGGATGTAGTATGTCCCATGACTAGACATATGACTACCCAAAATTGGCCATGTTGGCTAGGTCCCCAAAATCCAATTTTGGGACGTGGTATGCCCCCTTATGACATCCGTAATGATAAATTAGAGACATCGTATGTCCTTTTTGCGTCTATCTTTTTACGGATGCGGGTTCTCTGCTTTCTACGTCCCCCATGTATACATCCCCCTAAAAAGGAACGTTAAAAAGCACTAAAAACATACGTTAAAAATGTATTTTGTAGTAGTAAATACAAAATAACAATTTAAGAATCGCAATTGACAACTTCAATATATATATATATATATATATTAACAACTTGAACTCTTCAAGTGCTATAAATGGTATATTGGTCATTTAGAAAAATTTGTAAATATCATATTCCGCTTGAAAGTTTGACTTGAGATTTATGATATTCAACTCCCTGACTTATCTTTTCCTATTATAAACAAATTTTTTTTAGGATTTTCCAATTATTCAAACTATGGTTTGTGTTATTTTAAAAATAAGCTCCATTGGAACCCAAAGTTAGGAAGGAAATACATAAAGAATCACTTGTACCAAGAAATTTTTAAAAAGCTGAACTAAAACTGTGCCAAAAACATATTTTCTTGAAGGCGTACTTCGCAAATGCTTGATAAACTATAAAAGTACAAAGGATTTTAGCATATTGGATCGTACACGAAGAAATGACGCACTCTTTTTTTTTTTTTTACCTGAGAAGAAATGAAGCACCTTAACTAAAAGTCAAAATCGTTGCATGGACTTGCATATTAATATTTTAAAATAACACGTCTGTTCTAAAAATGAATACAAAGCGAGTGAATAGGTTGGCCCTGAGCTTGAGCCACTGAAGGAAAAGAGGCAAGTTTTGGTGATGATGAGTGCGTACAAATCCATATAAATTTGTTCATACTGGTTCTCAGTTTGGGAGGACATATATTCCAGAGAGTAATGGAGCATCGGGAAAACAATACGCAGCCACTTCTCGCCGCCGCCACAATCTCACGGGAGGAACCAAGTCATGATATCTCCGCGGTTGATTCTGTGTTTTTCAGTGCTGAATCTCCTGACATTCCTCCCATCAGAACTCCCAGAGATTTCTTTACTCAATACTTTATCGAGATCAAGAAGCTTTGGTACCTCGCTGGCCTCTCCATTATCATCTACGTTTCTCAGTTCTCCCTCAGCGCTGTCACTCAGGCCTTTGTCGGCCATGTCGGCACCCTCCAACTCGCCGCCATCTCTGTCGAGAACAGCCTCATCGGTAACTTCTTCTTCGGCTTGATGGTAAAGTTTAGAAATCACTATTTTTTAAACTTCAATGTGAAGTGATTTTCGGTTTTGGTTTTGATTTTGAACTTGATTACAAACAGCTCGGGATGGGAAGCGCACTGGAAACACTGTGCGGACAAGCTTTTGGGGCGGGTCAGCTTGATATGCTAGGGATTTACATGCAAAGGTCATGGGTGATTCTGAGCACGGCGGCGATTCTTATAACTCCGGTGTATATCTTCGCCGGGCTGATCCTCAAAGCGATAGGGCAGACGGCGGCGATATCGCAAGCTGCTGGGGTGTTTGCCATTTGGATGATACCGCAGTTGTTCGCTTACGCGATGAACTTTCCGATGCAGAAGTTCTTGCAGGCGCAGAGTAAGCTCATGGCGATGGCGTTAATATCGGGGGCGGTGCTGGTGGTGCACACGGCGGTGTGCTGGTTGCTGGTGATAAAATTGAAGTGGGGCCTGGTGGGAGCAGCGGTGACGCTGAACTCGTCGTGGTGGTTGGTGGTGCTTGGTCAACTGATTTACATCTTAAGCGGAACATGTGGGCAAGCTTGGAGTGGCTTTTCCTTCCAAGCTTTTAAGAATCTGTGGGGTTTCCTCCGCCTCTCTTTGGCCTCCGCCGTTATGCTCTGGTTCGTATTATCTTCATTTCATTTAGTTTCTAGTTTGCTTCAAGATCCGACGAGTCACCGTTTGCCGTAGATGGGGAAGAAGAATAAAATCATCAGCATTTTATTATTTGCATAAAATATATATTTTTGGCATTATTATATTTTTCGGACAACTTTTTTTGTTATTATTTCTTAGAAAAATATAAAGCACTTTTTCCTGATATATATCTATATATTTTTTTAAAAAAGATAACTAAATATCTTATAAATGTTAAAAACTTAAAACATGATTTAAATTTAATAAATGATAAATAAAAGACAGAAAACTTATTAGTTTTAATTATTATGTATTGAATCCATGAGTTCCCTTTTTTTAGAGGTACGAGGAACATATAGTAGGGAAAGTGCAGGATATTTCTTTTCCCAAAAGTAAAAGTATTTTTTAAAAGATTTCTACTTATTTTTGTTTGTGGTTAATAAAGTATAACATTCGGGGGCAAATTAAAGATTGATTTTTAGGCGATCTTACGATTCAAAATTAAATTAAATTCCTTGTATGTGCAGCTTGGAGGTGTGGTATTTTTCGTTACTGATTATGTTTGCTGGATATCTCAAAACCGCTGAAGTTTCCGTAGATGCCTTGACTATTTGGTAAGTGTTGACTCGCTAGCTAGCTAGTCCCTCTCAAACCTTGCCACTCCTTCCAAAACATTCAAGTTGGTTAAAGTTAATTATAAGTAATAAATGTTGGAGAGAGTGGGTAGGAAGAGATACGAGGGTACGTGTAACTCTCTTTTTCTTGCTTGGTCCCAATGAGGAGACCTGTAGGTAATCGATGGCATTAAAAAAAAGGAAGTAGGTCTTCACATGAGTCTATTTTTTCTTTCATCAGTCAATTTAGACCTTTTATTTGTATAAATTATGACTATTTATTTTATATTTTTTAAAATTTATTAGTAAAATTAAAAAATGATGAAGAATTTTTTTTTTAAGAAAACAAAAAGGCATGAGACTGTTGAATTGAACTAAATTGTTTTTAAATTTTTCAGAAAACGACAAACTTCATTAAATAGTAAAATGATTACAACACATAGGTTACTGTATTATAGGTAAAAAACTGTTGGCAAACTATATATAATGTTTTTTTTATAAATATAGCTGAAGAGAATATTATATCATTGGAAATATTACACACACACACACAGAGATGGGGAGTGAGTGAAAAGAACGGGAGGAAGGAGACATATACTCCCTCTATGTCTTTCTATACTATCTCAATTTATGAATTGATTTGGTTCTTTTGATAAGTTCCTAGTTGAATTTATCTTAATATTAAATGAATTTTTACTGAATTTACCCTTAATTAGTTATATTTTCTCTCATAATCTTTTTTCCATACATTCTCTTTCATAATTTTTCTCATATTTGATTCTCTCTTGCCTCCTTATAAATTAGGATATAATTGAAAAAGTGATCACTTATGATATATTTATTACTTTTTAACAAATTTTTACTGATTTATTAAACTACGTAATTTGGTTAAAGGGATCTTATAAAAAAGATCATTTGAGTAATTAATTAGGGAAAAATGAAACAAAAAATACATTAAGTGATCAAATATAAAATCCAGCTTATATAAATTAAAGAACCACTTACGAACACTTCTTCACAAATTATTAGCTTATATTTTTAGCCCAATGGATTTTTTTATTTTTTTTGTCAAAGAAAGATCTCATTCATTGTAGAAATGCAGTACATAACTAGCGAAATACATCACCATGTATCTGTTACACAAAATATGAACACTACTAGCATTGTTCGGGTTTGTTTATTTAATATTGGGTTAAAGATCATTATTATCTTGAAATTATTCACTATGGGTCTTTTACTTCAAAAATTTCTTTAGAAACATTTTTGCCGTGGAAATATAAAATCTAGAGCAATTTTTATGCTGACACACCCGAGATTTAATTTGTGCAGCATGAACATAATGTGTTGGGCTATAGCGGTCTCATTCGGATTGAACGCCGCTGTAAGGTGTGATATTTCAATTCCTCTCTATCTTCAGTACTCTCTTCCATTTTAAATAATAAAAATTAGAGAGAATTTTAATAAAGGACCACGGTTGAAAATTAATATCAGCGCAGCCAAGTGAAATCCATGTTCATATGACCCATTCACTTGGCTGCGCTGATATTAATTCTCAACTGCAGTCTTTTATTGAAATTCCCCCTAAAAAAAATTAGTTACCTTTTGTAGGAATTAAAGGAAAAAAAAAAAGAGCGGTTGTGTTTTTAAAAACTGTTTTTTTAAAAAAAAAAAAGTAAAAAAGGGAACAAAACTAAAAACTAAGAACATTTTTAATTTTTTGTTGTTGTTTTTTTTTTTTTCATTTTTTGAGGTTGACACTTATTTACTATTAGCACTATACTTTAATTAATGACCACCATCACATCACCATTGTTGGTTGCCGTTGCCATAACACTTTGAAATTATATTTTTTAAAACAATTATTCAAATAGATTTTTTTTGTTTTGTTGAGAAAATCCTAATTAAATCCTTTTAAAATAAAAAAAAATAAATTTAGGCTTAGACTTTCAACGAATTATTAATCAGATGTGAGGCCTAATTAGAAATTTTAGAATGTTGTCGAAAAAACATAATGCCACTATTTAAACCATTTGAGTTTTGAGGTGTTAAACAAGTGGTTATAATTCTTCAATTTTTTTTTAGTTTTCAAACTGTAAGTTCCTATAGTTTCCAAATGACTTTCATGGTGTTGAGTTTGATGATGTGATATTAACGCCATCAAAATTGTTTATGCGGGGTGGCTGACTGGACAATATGACTGGGTAATTTTTGCTAACTAAAAAAATGATATTGACATGGTACAACAATGTATAAAATTATAAAATACAAACCTTTTTTTTTTCTCCCTTTCATCCGTTAAAATTGCTACCTTGTCTGAAAAACCATATGGAAGGAACTGGTTTAGCTTAGCAGGAAGAGTTAAGTAGATTCAGATCATTCATGCAATTTTATAAAGACACTATAAACATTAAAAACATTTATCTAAATGCTATAGGATCAGTAATCACCAAAATGCTATATATAGGCAAACTCATTCAACAGGAGACTGATTTCTAAAATCCGAAGAAGTCGGTTCACTAGGTGAACCATTTTGGCCATTCGCATACGCTGCAATTGTCAGCTTCTGCTTTTTTTTTTTTTTTTTGTTCAGTGAAATTTACATATAAATACCCCTGTTTTTATCACAACAAGCTTGCTTTTCAGTTTTCACTATACTTTAATTCCTTTTGGATTTTGAGAGAATTACAAATTAATCCCCATCACTTCAGAACATATTTCTTTCCTTCTCCCTCTCTCATATTTCCAACCTAATGAAAACAATATCAGCAGAATTAATTTCCTGAAACATCAATGAACATTACTAGTAAATTTTGTAGAAAGAATAATTTTAACCTGATAATTGAAATCAGGGGAAATATATAAAATAAATTATATAAATATAATTTTTCACAAATATGAAAAAACCATTGTTATGAGACCCGCACCTGACCGGTTGGTCCGGCCTAAAAACTTGCGAACTGGTGCCTAAATCAGTCCAATCTCGGGGTCTGTGTTTTTTTATTTTTTAAATCATTTTTTACAGTTTCTTTAAAAATTCATATTAATAATTTTGAAATTATCCCTCCCTTAATGGTAGCCGGGTTTGTTCTGATTTGACCCTGTTCTGATCTACTGACCCTTAACCCAATAAACCCAATAAATAGATCAATTTAGTCATTGATATGAGTTTGAGAATCTTAAAAATAATCTAAGGAGAGTGAAAATAAGGGGTTTTTTTTTTTTTTATAGAATTTAGATGGGAATTTTCAATTATAAAAAAAATAGAAGGAAAGAAAAAGCTGACAATTACAGCGTACAGCCTAGGACAAGAAGACCAAAATGGTTCTGAACAATCTCTTGGTTTTTTTTTTTTTTTTTTGAAATGGTTCTCCAGCTAAATTTTATAGCATTTTGATACACTTCCTCCATCTTAAATATAAGGTATTTTTATAGACTATAAAAGAAACTTTATATTTAGGATGGGAGGGAGTATTATTTTACTGTATATAGCATCTCTAGAAAATTGCTTTGTGTATATATATATATATATACTCAGACCCTTTTTATAAGAAACTCTCTCTCTCTTATATATTTAGTCCTTAATATAAGTAACTTCCTTTTTTTTATACCAAAATTTAAATTATATTTTCTTTTTGTACCCTTATTAAATAGATATATTTATAATAATTATTTCCTACTCACAATTTAAGTGAAAATTATGCTGAAATCCCAAGGGAGATATACTTGGAGTGTTCAATGCTAATGATATAAGATTTTGGATAATTCCAAGAAAAAAGGAAAGGAAAGGAAACTTTATCCATAAGATAATTCCAACCAAATTCATACGAAAGGCAAAAAACACTAACTTGGGATTGTCGTACAGCTAGAACTTTTGTAATACAATTCTCTTGAAGCTGCAACCCATCGACCCTTAAACAGTTCACGCCATTTCTGTTCGGAAGAATTTTAAATAGAGACTACAGTTGAGAATTAATATCAAAGGAGTCTATAAACAAGTGAATGAGTCATATGAACAATTTATTTTGAATATTTCACTTGTTCATATAACTCATTCACTTGTTTATAGGCTGCTTTGACATTAATTCCCAACTGTAGTACCTATTTAAAATTCTCTCTTTCTGCTATGCAAAACACAAATTTCAGATTGTGTTCACTCAACCACGAAGAGCCAAGAGGAAGATGAATAGGACCATTTGAAACTTTCCCTTTTGTGCTTTGGACATTGAATTTGTACAAGCTCTTCTTGCTTCTGAAAGTGTTCTTCAACTTTGACAGAGCCTCCTGGAATAATTAACAGTATTGTATGTATCTCTCTCTTTTTCTTTTTTTTCGGTCATAGGTTCAAATCACTAGCTGTTGACAAAATTATCCAGTCATCTTGTCCAGTCAGCCACTATGTCAGTAATTTTAACAATGTTAATGCCACAACATCAAATTTAACATAGTCAATGCCCTTTGCAAACTACAGGAGATGATGGCCTAAAACTGAATAAATTTGAGGGACCAAAATCACCTCTTTTAATTTTAAGGATTAAAATCAAAATGACCTTAAACTAAAAAAAATTAAAGATAGTATTAACCCTAAAAAGTAAAGGGGGAAAAAAAAGCTTATTTGGTAATTAATTTTCTGTTAAGCTTTTTGTAAAACAAAAAACACCATATTTTTTTCTTTAAAAAAAAAAAGACCAAACTTGAACTCGCACCTCTCAAACTTAAACTCACCACTCTTCAGTCTCAGTTTGCATGCCGTTTCCACCCTTCAATCTGCTCAGTGCGCTCTCAAGTCTCACCGAACTAAATTTTAAGAGCATTTATTTCAAACAACTAGTTTATATATATATATATATATATATTTTCTCCAATATGATTTTTTTTTTCAGAACAATCATCTAAACAAGTTTTTCATTATTTTTTGTTCTAGTTTCCAAAACTTGTTCTCAAAAGCAGCTTTATAAAACCATTCTCAAAGCCAGAAAAAGAAAAAGAAAAATCAAACAAGACGTTTTCTCTTCTCTCTATCTTTTCTTTTTCTCATTTTCTTTCCTTTCAACTTTCCGTAACCACAATTAATGAAAGACGCACATATTTAACACTGTACATTTATGCATATGTTGGTGCAGTGTTAGAGTATCCAATGAACTGGGAGCAGGACATCCAAGAGCAGCGAAGTTTTCACTCCTTGTGGCGGTAATGACATCGTTTACGTTGGGAATTGCGGTGTCGCTTCTCCTCATCATTTTCCGGACGGAGTATCCGGCATTGTTCTCCAGCGACGTGGAGGTCCAAAAGGTGGTGATAGAGCTCACGCCCATGTTGGCTCTCTGCATCATCGTCAACAACGTCCAGCCTGTTCTTTCCGGTGTCGCCGTGGGAGCAGGGTGGCAAGCTATTATTGCTTATGTCAACATCGCTTGCTACTACTGCGCCGGTGTCCCTCTCGGTCTTGTATTGGGTTACGTGCTAGGCTATGGAGTCATGGTACGTATCATCAACATGTCCTTGGATTCTGTTATGCCGGTGCCCCTCTCGGTCTTTTATTGGGTTACAAACTGGATCTTATAGTTAAAAAAGAAGTGAGCCCATAAATTAAGCTAATCATCACGACTAATCACTCATATCGGAATAGATTTATAGAAGCGTTACATAAATAATTTAATTAGTATTAGACCTTATCTTAGACTTTCACACATGAGAATCATACTTTTTCCACATCATTTATTGGTAAAATTGTACCTAGATAGTCTTTTTGTTTTTTGTTTTTGAAAATGATAGTCTAATTTTATATTATATGGTTCTATTTTCGTCCATTAATGCTTTTTTTTAAAAGATATTATCCTCAGTTTTTAATATATGATCTAGTTAATGAAGTTAAATAAATTATTTTAAAGTTTTTATATTTACTCTCTCTAGTCATTAATATAAGTCTTATAGAAAATATATCTTATATTTAGAATTAAGATTAACTCTCGAGTTAAGTCATACGGTAATGATTGGAGAGAGTATCGCTATTTTTCTTCAAATTAATTTACCTGACTAATAAGTTGATATATAATCTAATGATACATATAAATATTTTACAGAGATTTTATAACATGTTATAATTAAATAATTTATTCAGCTTTTTTAGTCTCCCTAAACTAGTCAACTTAACCTTGTATTAAATCATGGAGTTAGTATAGTTTTCAATTTTCTAACCCTAACACCGTTCAGTCTCAAATTTTTATAATAGTCATTGATATTTTGAAGATCAAACATAATATGTTAGTCTGGTATCATTTTGAATATGATGATAGCCCCTTCATAAAATTAAGAAACCAAAATGGAACCTTAAATGAGGTTAAAGGACTACTAGTATACTTTTATTTACTAATTAATTTGCGCAATTGTGAGCAAATATTTATGTGTTTTTTCTTTTTTGGTTTACAGGGAATTTGGTGCGGAATGTTGACAGGGGTCATGATCCAGACAGCCGTTCTAGCCATAATGATTTATAGAACCAACTGGAATAAAGAGGTACCTTCATGCATTTTATTATGAAAATCGTAATTAAAACAAGGTTTTAATATTATGGTGAAATGTTGTGTGTTTATTAGGAAGATATGATTAAAAAAAATAATGGCTAATAATTTATATGTTGGACATGAAATCGCAGGCCTCACTTGCAGAAGACAGGATGAAGAAGTGGGGTGACCATGCGATAAACGGGGAAACGGGAAATAGTGGAGAAACTTGACGCTTTAGAAAATTCCTGCTTATTGTAGATTTTTTTTAAAAGAATAATTTAGTTTGTTTTCATTTAGTCTGTTGGTACTTATTGGATTCCCAGAATTTTCAAAAAAAAAAGCCTTCTCTTGTGATCTCTCTCAATCTCACTTAATTCGATGTTTTGTTTCGAACTGTCGACGTTGGTGTTGAGATTTTCTCTCCACAGGCCTCATGAGAGGCTAGCTCATTAATGTAAAAGCTACCTAAAATAATGCTCGTCGTGTCTTTAATATAAAAGTTATCTAATTAATTTGAGTATATTAATAAAGCTAATGTGACATGATTTTCTTTAAATACCCTTATATAATATTAGTTTATATATTTATTTATGAGTTAATTAAATGAATTGGAGAAAAAATGATAAATATTATAAATAAAATGATTTGAGGACTTAAATTTAGTGAAGGAAAATTAGGCCAGAAAAAGATACTTGCATATCTGAGGTCAGAGGTCCATTACTCCATAACTTGAATATAATAATGCTCCCGCAATAATTAGACTATTAAAGTTTAATTTAGGTTTATACAACAGAAATTAGGATTTGTCCATCAGATCACCAAAACCAAGAAGGTAGGAGAGAATAGATTGTCAGATAATCCTATGGTAGATACATCCTATTTATAAAGGTATAAGATGACCACTAAATAGAAAGTTATGTACACTACTTACCCTTTAAATGACAATCAGGAAATTAATGCCTGACTAATTTTTTAATATACAATTACTTGTTTCTCAATTAACAAATCTACAATTAATATTGATATGTTACTTATATGATAAGGCTTTTTATTTCCTCATTATATAACTCAATTAATTATTTCTTATTTGATAAGACTAATTGTTTTTTTATTCAAATAGCCTACCCATTAAAGGCAGATTTGGATCCAAAGTTTAACACACTAACTATTCTCTCTATTTACTCTCCACTTAATATTTTAGCTACTAGATCATGTTTTAATGCATGAGATTTAATACTATGTATAAAATATTATTATAATATTAAATGTAATAAAAATCTACACTTACGATATTATTACATAGCGTTAGTTTTCATTTATTAAATTATGATTCAATAGTTCATATATTAAATGGAAAAGAAGTGGAGAAAGAAATAAGTGGAGAGACTCTTCTTCCATTCTGTGAGTATAATAACACAATTCAGTTTCAAAACAATGATCATAAATTAAAATATATACAAATAAATGGAACGGAATTGAAAAGGATATTTAGGATAGCACGTGATTCAAAATTTTCATGAAAAGTTTTTTATAAAGGCCTATTGACTTTTTTAAATAATTCTAAGAAAATCTTAAGAAAATTAATTATATTACGTTAAGACATTAAAATTTATCATTTTTCTTCAAATTATGTTGTTTGACTTATGAACTAATATATAATGTAATAAAATA
>JBAGKO010179200.1:0-16633 GCA_037177275.1 Acacia concinna | reverse complement strand
TGATTTGGGATTTTTAGATTTCGCTGTACTGAATTGTCTTTTCCCTATTTCCAATGTCTTGTTTTAGAATTCTCCCATTATATTTTTTATTACATATAAATTAAAAATATTTTATTATAATAAAAAATAATAGTATAGTTTTTTTAAAAAAATTATATAAAATTATTTAAAAGTTATAATATTATAGTTGGAAAACATTATTACATGTTTAAAACATATTATTATAGTAACTAAATAATGTGTGAATTAATTTGTACATCATACAAATAAAAAAATAAGCTAATACATTAGGGGTAAAAGGTAAATTGTGATTATTTCTCACCTCCCCTCCCCTCCCCACCAATCAAACTAAACAATGTAGCATTCATCCCACCCCATCCATCCCCTCCCCTCTCCCCTACCTCTCAATCCCCTCCCTTCAAACCAAACAAGCCTTAAAAGGGTAGCTAGAATCTTCAACCCTAACTTGTTATGCTTTACTTGTATGATGTGTGTATATGTTATGTTTATTGTGTTATGGTTGAGCTTGTATGTAATGTTATAATGTGCAATGTTATGTGATGACATGTTATGTGATAATATGTAATGAGATGAGATGTTGAGATAAAAGGTATTACTCCTTCACGTAGGCCTCGGCTATGTGTAAAGGTGGAGTCTAGATGAAAGGTATGAATCCTTCACATAGGCCTTGGCTATGTGCAGAGGTAGAGTTTCATGCATGCTCCCTATACACATATGTGCCGAGAGAGGGCATTACAGGGGGAGAGAGAGAGAGGGCATAACATATAGCATAACATGCATTGTATTATAATGTTGTGGTTGTTGATTGATTCTGCAAAAAAGATTTCTCCAGAAATCTTATCCTTCTCACAATGTAGATGAATCTCAACTAAAGGCAAAGGCAAGGAGAAGGACTGAGCCTGTTTGTGTTATACTTCCTGTGTTGCCTTAGATTGTTGTAAATAATTTTATGGACATAATGTTACACAGGATTGTATCCCATAATGTATACAAAAATGTTGTGGTAATGAATAAATGTATATTATTTTGTTCATGATGGGTATGTGATGAAAGGAAAAGGTATATAGCATGGTATTGTACTTATAGTTACCTAACACATGATTTTTGGCTTAATGAGTTGAGGAATTGGGTTAGCTATATTTTTAGCAAATCAATAAATCTGACCACGAGTCTTTGCATGCTAATAGAGGGTATTTTTAGCAGCAAATGGAGTGGTAGATCATCTCATTTAGAGTTTTATAGAGAAAGTTATACATTCCTAAAGTTAGGCGATAAATCAAGGAAAAATGACCAAATGAATAGTGACAAAAGACCACATGAATAGTGCATGTTTGAGAGGCTGTGCATGCTAGATTCCATGCAATCACGAGATGGGATTAGTTTTCCCTTAAATAGAAATAAAAGAGCTTTCTAAGAAACTTGGAACCACTATGTTTCAATTTTTCTAGAATTAATTATGATTTTTCAAAGTTGGTAAAAAAAGGGACATGTGAATAGTATAACGATAAGAAGAAATTTTCAACCCTCATTTATCCAACTTAAAGTTATAACTAATGGTTCCAATAACTCTAATATGGTAAGATAAATGGTATAAAAGTAAGGCGTTACACCCAGCGAGGTTTTCGGCAAACATGTCTATTTATATCATGAGTTATCTTATCATTCTAGCTCTAAATCTAGAAAATTATATATCCCTAAAAATATATTTAAGTCCTCTTTCCAATGCAAAAAGAATCAGCTTCAAATTCATTGTATTCTGGAATTTATGAGCCAAACAATAGCTACTATTTTGGAACATTCTTTATACCCTAGCTCCGTTTGTAAATCCAACGATTCCTCATATGATATTTGTTTGGGTTGATCATGGATTCATTAGAAAGCTTTTGAAGTCTATCTTCATACCCAAGAAGAAACATCTCTATTAAAGTTGTGGTTTGAGAGATATGGCATAAATATTTAACCTTGTCTGGATGATATGAAGCAAATTGAGCACCAACTTTGGGTTAACATATCTCTTTCATATGAACTTGTTTTACCATGTTCTTGATGTTAATGTGTCAAATTTTAAGTAGTTTCATATAAAACAAGTTTCATTTAATCGGATCTCTAATTAGAAAGATATAGCTAAAATACTAAATCTCTGTTTTGCTTACCAAAGATAGAACGTACCAACATTTTTCAAACCTCGAGGTTTGCCTCTAACCTTGAGGTTTTACTTCTAAAATGTCTATCTTGAGGTTTCTCTCTCCAAACCTTGAGGTTTCACTTGCTCCTCCTCTCATATATATCATTTTAGCTTCAATTTGGGACATTATAGCCACCCTTTGATCATAGCAACCTCTAATACCATATCTAAGAACTTGAATATTGATTTTCCCATTACATCTAGAAATTTCTTGTTTTTTCAAATCTCTTCTCTTCTTTTTCATGATTATTATCTACAATTTAGTTCAAAAAGAAATTCTTTCTTTTCATGACATCTCTTCATTTGATATCTTCATTCTTGAACATTCACCACACTCTATCTTGAAATCTTCTTCCTTTTCTTTCCAATCTTTTCTCGTCTTTCTCTTTATTATCTTCTAAACCTCAACTTAAATCATCTTCTTTAACTTGATTAATATATAGGATATTTCACATTTAATATAGTAGTTAGTCAATATAAGACAATAAATATATTATGCAAACTTTTTGCTGTTAATATAAGGCATCACTATTTGACACAACAAAACTAATCATATATTTAACAGTATATGACTTATAATTTCTTATGATGATAAGTTTCTTGTTTATGCAAATGTCGGTGATGATAGATCCTTGCCAGTAGGACCCAGTAGAAAGCATATTTCCATCATTCTAGCTGTTCCTCCAGAGGAGAGAGGCTTTTAGAAACTTCTCAAGTTAGACAGCGTCCCTCTTGGTATGGATTGTCGTGCCTTAGAAGGTCGTACATATCTTCAAGATTTTTCTAACTCTGCCTTCATTGTGTTTTAGTATGTGATGCTATGAAGTCCAGGATTGCTCCAGTCATTAAAGGGAAGGATATCAAGTCATGATTATGGTCTAGTTATGCCAAGCACCAACCCAAGGCTAAGCCTCCTCTACCTCCCTTGTTGCTTCGTTTGTCAGGCCAGCCAAAGAGAAGGCAGCTGCTAAGCCCAACAAGAAAAGAAAACTGGTGAAGGAAGGCTTAGGAGGTGCAATGACGATCTCCATCAATGATCATGCTATCCTATCAGCCCAGGACCACTTTGAAGGTGCTCATGCCATGTTTTCTTCTCTTATCAATATGAATCTTCTTCAACTTGCCTATTCAGTTTGTGTATAGGTTAGCATCATTCCTAACATAGTTGTTAGATGATTAGTTTTGATTATATCAAATATAAATATAGATGTCAAATATGGATGCTAACTATTAAAGAGCAAAAAGTTTACATATGCATTTATATTATACCTTGACTAACCACTCTATTTAATGTGAAACATTTTGTAGATTAGTCTAGCAATGCGAGAAGACATTCAATAGGATTATGGAATATGCTTTAGAAGAACAAATGTGATTGAAGAAAGATTATTTATTCAATAAGAAGAAGAAGTATATATCAAGTTGGAATATGGAGTATGATCAAGATGAAGAACAAGATGTTGAAGAATGAAGTTATCAAATATGGGAGAAGAAGTCAAGTAAAGAAGGATCATCAAAAGGAAAAAGAAGAACAAATGAAACCTATATCATGTTGGTCAAGGAAAGGAAGATAAATTATGAGAAAGGATTAAGAGGAAGATGAAGAAGAAAGAGATTGAAAATATTTGTCAAAAGAAAAGTAAGGAAGAATATGTGGAAAATGATCAAGAAAAAGGATAGGAGATTAAAGAAAGGAAAACTTGCAAGATTTAATGGGAGATTAAGGTTCAAGTTTTTGGATGTAATAGTGGAGATTTATATGCTCATGTGAATGTTAGAATGGGTCAAATAGGAACCAACATTGAAGGCAAGGAATCTTTCAGCAGAGAAATGTGCAAATTAGTTGCTCAAAAACTAGATCCTTGTAAATATTATGATTTATTCACTTATTGGTTAGTACCTTATTCATTTTTCTTCCTTTGTTGGACATTAATGTTATCTACATGTTCTTTTTAATATATAGATGAATGGTGGATGTACTATAGATATTCAGTTCTTGAATTACAACGCGTTGCAAAACGCATTCTTAGCTAAACATCTTCTTCCTCCGGTTGTGAGAGAAATTGGAGCCTATTTGAGCACATCCACACAAAAAGGAGAAATAGATTGAAGCATCAAATGTTGAATGATTTGGTTTTCACAAACTATAACTTGTGATTGAAGCATAGATGATTTATATATCATGAAAAATGCTTTAATCTAACATAGATATTTTTAACTAAAATTTTGTTTATCATTTGAAGGAGTACATTGAAGAAGGCGGCGGCCAGCTCTGACCCTATTGACTTTGAATCTATTGATGAAATAGATTTTTGGGTCACTGATGAAGATCCCACTCCAGAGTTCAGTGGTGAAGATGTGGAGGATCTTCAAGGTCTCGTCGCCACTGTCAGTGAAGGAATTGCAAGTTCACCACCTCTTGATCAGGCGATTGAAGGTTTATACATGCTATTATTATTTATCATTTTCATATTTTATCACTAATTTATGATTCAATCCGTCCATATTATTTTCTTTTAACTCAGCTACTTATATTAATTTTTCTTATTCATATGGTTAGGTGACGAAGATATGGATATTCCTGAGCCCCCTGTATTGAATGAATATGACCATCTCACTACTTCTTCTGCTTTGCCCAATCAAGCTTCTGATGATCCATCTTCAGCCGATTTAGATATTGGTTTAGATGATTATTAGCTGGAAGGATTATTGGCTCATGTTATTGTGATACTTATATTTTTGAACTTTGATATGTTTTGTACCTGGATATTTTAATAACTTTGTTTTAATTTGATCTACCTTTAGTTATTTTGAACACACTATATGAGTTAATCTTGCTATTTTATCATTACCAATTAAATTATAATATTTTAATATGGTCAGTTCAATAGCCGGTTGAACCCCCGGTCCGACCCGATTGAACCCTTTGAACTTTGAACCCATATTGTGACCGATTCTTTGACCGGTCCGGTTTTTTGTACCTTGGTTTTTTTATATCCACTGCTACCTAGGCTTAAACCTTAGTTGAGTCAACGTCTATGTAAGCTTTAAAAGTGAAAAAGAAGAGTAATGGTCAATATGCATTTTTGCCCTACTTTTGTAACCAAATAGTCACTATTGCACAAAAAAAAGCACTTGGTGTTGGGTGCACTTTTAAAAAAATCACGTGTTTTTACACATTTACCCTAGAAAATAGCAATTTTTATGTTTGAAACCTAAACTTTGAATTGGAGATTTAGCACAATTACATGAAATTGGTGTTAAGTTGTGGTTCCAAAGAGTTGTTTAGGTTAGGAAAATGTTTGAAACAAGGTTGAAACAAATAGTTTGGATTAAAATGTGAAATTGTAATTTTTGGGTAATTAATTCAAAACTTTAAAGTTGTGTAATTAAGTTAGTTGTTCAATTTATGCATTGATTTTGTATCATCTTATTGTGTAGATTGATTTGTGATCGGATTGTGATTGGTGCATTTGTTTCTAAAGCTTATAAGATTAAGCTTGGAGTTGAGGTAATTAGGGTTAATTTATTTTATATGTATGTTGTGGGCTGTAAAGTGTTTTCTTAACTTTACTTTTATCTATATTATTTATGTGTTTTGAAAAATTATGTGTATTTTAAATATGATCTTAGTTCAATGAAGAAGTGTGCTTTCCAACTTCTATGTATGATTTGTGATTATAATTGAGATTGTTACTATCGTGATGATTATGATGTAATAATGTATATGGAAATGGCATTGCTCTGAAATGCTTTCCAAAACTATATTGTGTAATGCTATGGGATATGTTGGGTTGTGCAAAAGAGATATGGTGAAATCATATGCCCATTGCTCTTTCATTCCTAGCCCTAATTTTGAGTTGGGTGCTTTGAGTGCACACCTCCCTGTTACATTATATCGATGTGGCATGGAAGGGAGCAATATTCTTAAAGTGATTAATTAACATTTGGTTAGGTGTACTAAAATTGATAGGTTGTATCATGATGAGAAGATATAAAGAGGAACAAGATGGATGAGTGGGGATGGTTATATTTGTTGAAAGTATTATGTATTGTTTGACTATTAATAATAACACTAATAAGATCAATAGACATGTTTCTCTTACTTGCAATCCTTTCCTACATACTTTATAAATTGATTTTGATTATTGAGACTTTGTGCCTCACCCCATTGTTATTAATAATTTTCAAGTGACACCTCCAATCCTATTAGAGGTCAAGAGAACCAACCGAAGGTATTGGCGTCGATAGCCTAGTAGACCTCTTGATTTTAGGGTGGGAATTATTTATTACATTGTTATAATAGGGCCATTATTTATTGAAATATTATGACATTATTTTGGATAACAATCTTGATAATTGTTAGCTTGTTATTAGGCCTAAGGCTTTATTTGACAAACTCTGATATTTTGGTGAATTGACAATACTTCTTATGTTGGCATAAAACAGTAGAAGCTGATCATTGCTACAAGTTGCAACCTTCATAATTATTGAATGAATGTAGAGCTTAATGCATATCTTATCCGTGAAGTAGATGATGAACTTGCAATTCAAGTTGACTCTAATGATGGATAACTAAGATCCAAAGGTTGGTAGAAGTGAGGCAGCTTAGGGTAAACTTAAAAAGAATGCAATAGCTCAAAAAATGTGAACTAACTATCAAAATAATACTAGGAATAATGATAATAACTAAACTTTACATGTTATTTTGTTGTAGTGTTATTTGGTGATAATTCCTTTGTTGTATGGTTAAAACTTTATTGTGTTGTATTCCTTTACAAATTTGATGTTGTCCTATCTTGTATTCCTTTACAAATTTGTTGTTGTCCTATCATGTATTCCTTTTAATATGTTCAAATGAATGTTTTGTTTTATCCCTCAATTCATTCATTAGATTGTCATTTATTTACAATATTTCTTTGTTGATGATGATGTTATTTGGGTTTATATTTTTTTAGCATGGCTATTAAAAAGATACCCGATGTAAATGTTGGCACAAGTGAAAAGTGCCTTATTTGGAGTTCCAATATGGATGACGCCTTGATTGATGCATTTATGCATGAATTTGATCTGTGTCATAAGGTGAATGAGAATTTTACAACTATTGCTTATGATAACATAACTAAATATTTAAATGTTCTATTTGGATTTAAAGTTGATAAGGTGAAAAATTGTGGGAAGGCTTTGAAGAAGAATTTTGCTGAAGTTTATGATATCTTCAAAGGGGGTATGAGTGGATTTTCATGGAACTCATTTGCTCATACATGGGAAGTTGATGACCAAGTTTGGGCTCAATTGATTGACGTAAGATTAGTAAACTTTTTGAGTTTTTATGGTTGGAAAATGTTATCATCAAGCATGTTTATTTCTTACATTTTTTCAACACTTATAATAGTTACATGTTGATGTTAAATATAGCTTGTATCTGATTGATAAATATAGTTTGTATGGTTGGAATCTACTCTCCTTTCATTTGATATAACATGATATTGCTAAAATTGTATATGAAATTTGATTTTTCAGGTGAAACCAAAAGTTACTGTTGGAGAAATACACCTTGACCCAAGTATGAAAAGATGTTGGCTCTTTATGGGAATGATAGAGACAATGGAGATGATGGTGACACTCCTTCAAAAATGGAGAAAAAGCATTGCTCTAGTCCTCAAGTAGCACACTCATGTGCTCTTCCAAGAGCTGATTTTGAGGTTGATCAACTTCTCTCCCAAAATAATGTGACGTTTTAGGATTTTTCTATCAATGTGGACAATGTTTAACTAGATAACATGTCTCTTGGAGCACAAAGTGAGATCTACAAGAGGACTAGAAGGGTTGTTGTACATAGGGATGAAGCCACTTATGATGAAGTTCTAATTGTAGAACAAATGCAAGCTATAACTAGAGCTATGAGGGAAGGAAATCAAGTTTTTAGAGAGAGATATGCACTACAAATTTTAGGGGAAGACACTTTTAAGTTGATTCAAGAGAGTGGATGTTATGAAGACGAAGTCTTTAACATTTACTACTTCTCATGCGTGATGTTAACAAACTTAGGGTAGTTGTTCCATGCCCCTTTAATGCGCAAGCAAGTTATTATGAAGATAGTTTTCCGTGGTTAGGTTAACATGTTGCTTTGAAAATATCTCTGACGATATTTTGTTTTGCCCTTTGGTGGCATTTGATGGTTTTTGATGCCAACTTAGATACTTTAATTTTCCCTATAATGGCATTGATCCCATCATTGATATTTTGGTTTGCCATATGATGCCGTTTGGTGGCATTTAATGCTATATTGTATACTTTTTGGGAAGCCATGTGATTTGCACTACATATCTTACATTGGTATAAATTATAATATGATGAACTCCGTATTTTGGTAAATGACATCATCTTTGATTTATTGGCTTGCATTTAATTATCCACCCAAGTACTTTTTTTCCTAGAGATAATTAGTTTGATGATAAGATAACTTTTTATCACATTTGTAATGTTTCTTCCTGGTATCTTTTAAGTCTAGTTCTAATATGTTACTTGGTAATATTTTACTTTTAATATATATATGTTGGCTTTTTTTTAGAATTTTTTATCATGAATACTTAGTAACACTTTTTGTGATGGCATTTGAAGAATTAATTAAATAATTTATTTGTTAGGATTATTTTTCAATCCAAAAGTTTGTTAGGATATTAAGTATTAAGTATTTTAGCATATTCTTTCTTTCACTCCAAGAATTGAACAATCTTAACTTGATAATTTTAAATTTGTTATCTTCCAACAAAAAAAAATTATCTTTTATTTTTGACATGTGTTAAATTATAAATAATGGATACAAACACGAGTATCATAGTATGATATATATATATATATTTTGATTATATACTTCAAAGAAGATAATTGATGTTATTCATAATTAAGCTTTATTATATATTTAATAGAGTTTGGAAAAAAAAATCACTTATAACATAAGGGTAAAGTTGTCTATATAAAATAATTTTCCTCCCCTCCCCTCCCCTCCTAAACCAAACAAAATAATATTAAAATTCCTTCTCTTTCCTTCCCTCTGATCAATCCAAACAAGATAATATTAAAATCTCTCCCTTCCCCTGCCCTACCTTGCATTGAACCAAATAGACCCTTAGCCTTAGGTCTATTTAATGTTTCCTCCCTTCTCCTTTCCCATTTTGTTATTTGATTCTAATAGATATTTTCTTCATTATTTCCTTATTTGCTTCTCAAAATTTTGTTAGACTTCTTTTGATATTTATATGGATTTCCTTTGCTTTAAAATTCTGTCTTTGTGAGCCTCTCTATTTTAAGATGTAGTTCGTCCCTCTTTGATTTTTCTAGCATGTGGTTTCTAGAATAGGATGCTACTACTCTTTGTGTAGACCCCTCAAATAATTTTTCAAATGCACTAATATTGTAGATTAATCCCTTACCACTTGTTTTAAGAACAAGAGCCACTATTTACTATATATAATCTATGAGTTAGTAATGTTCAATTGTTCATTGCAACTCTGATTGAGAATGTACTTAGTGAAGTGACCACACCTATCATCGTCATCATCAATTCTATACATGCGACACATAGTAAAATAAAAATGGATACCCACACATGAACGCTAGATTTTTCATAGTAAGAGTGATATTGCTTGTTTTTTTTGGTTCCTCCTCTTCTCTATTCACATGACCTTGCTCATATTGTATCATTTTAATAGCAACAACGCTTTGACAATTTCTCACAGTATATCTTCCTTCCCCTACTCTACCATTTCAAGCTTTTTCTTAGAGCCTTCACTTAATACAACAATTAGACCATACTATTCTATCATTCATTTGGAATTTAGTCCCTTTTTTTTAATATGAGAGGCCCAAACTATAATATCATATGTTTTTAGATTGTACAACGTCTTGTTGAATTATATTGTTATTGTTCATTACCCAATTATGCTCTACATTTGTTGTCTTGTTGTTCTACTAAAGCTGTTAGGAGAGGTAGATCTCCTCCGCCACAATCTAAAAGGATATCTTCACCAATTGTGATGATATGTCTTTCTACTTAATGGTTATGTATTAAATGTTTCAATAAGCTTGGAACCATTTTACCACAAAGAATTCAATTAATTCCTTTTCTTGTTTGTTTTTCTATTTAGCCTGATCACTGTTTTTGTTAAAATATTGTTATAATGTGTATTTTTAACATTGTATATCTTGCTATTCTATAAGATACAAACTTAGCTAGGATTGGAAGTGGGATACTTTAAGGTGTAGATTCCCTTGTGATGTCAAGCATTATTGTCACTTATTCTTTACCAGACACTTTGTCTTTTCACATTTTTTGTTTTTGTATTTTTTTCCATCTATGAAATGCTCTTGAACTTTTATTGAAATAAGAATGGATAAAATGTTGTTAGATATGAAAGATAGAGACAACCTAGCATACATTAGTAGAGTAGATAATTTTCTAGGATAAGCATTTACTCAACATGGTATGACAAAAAATATGGTCCTTATAAGAAATGTAGGAATGTTACCTTTAAGTTGAAAATAGGTGTTGGGGTAGACTTACTAATTAAGGGTTTTTAGGATAGTTGCACAATGTGGGACTTGCATTGAGAAATTTTAGATATCCAAGTGATTGTGAGACTTCAAGAAGAGATGTAGAAAATGATACTAATGAGGATGAGAATATTATAAGGATGGTATGTGATGCATATGGAGTTCCTTGTATGGATGATATGAACATGAAATTAAATTTGAGTGAAGAGCCTAATGCCCATACAAAAAGGTTTTTTGACTCGTTAAAGGATGAAGAGAAAGGTTTTTATCCAAGTTACAACAAGCTATCAAAATCATCTTTCATTGTAAGTTGTTTCAATTTAAGTGTCTTAACCATTATACCAATGAATATGTATATCTACTATTTGGCCTATTGAAATTAGTTCTCCCTAATAGGACTTTAGTGCCAAACTCATTTTATGAAGCAAAGAAGATAATTTATGATTTTGGTTTATATTACAAGAATTTTGATACTTGTAGGAATGATTGCATGTTATACTGGGGAGAGCATATGAATGCAAATTCATGTCCTAAGTGTAAGATGTCTAGATGGAAATTGAAAAAGGGAAAAAGGTTTCACATGAAGTTTTGAGGCATTTTCAAATAATACCTAGGCTAGATAGGCTTTACATGGCAAGAGATAGTTAAAGAATTGAGGTGGCACAAGGAAAAGGACATTATTGATGATATATTGAGACATCTAGCTAGTTCACTTGCTTGGAAACACTTTGACAAAAACTACCCCACCTTCTCTAGTAATCCCATGAGTGATCGATTAGGCTTAGCCAGTGATATATTTCAACCTTTTTGGAATATGAGTGTCAATAAAAGCATTTGGCCTATTGGTTTGATATCATGTAATTTGCCACATTGGCTTTGCTTGGAAAGGCTTTAGTTTATGATGACACTTTTTATTCCTAGTCCAAAGTGTTTGGGTGATGAGATAAGTGTTAACTTACAATAAATCATTGAAGAGTTAAAATAATAGTAGAAAGTAGGGGTGCAAACACATGATGCTCACTCTCAAGCCAATTTTATCATGTAATGTAGTAATATTCTAGACAATAAATGACTTCGATACATCTAGGAACCTTTCAAGGTGGCCAATTAGAGGCAAGCTTACATGCTTGTGTTGCCATAGAGACACATTGTTTTTTTTATTAAAGAACAAATTATCTTACATGAGTCACATACACTTTCTTCCACAAAATCACCCATGGCGTAAAGATAAGACCTAATTTGATGGTGAAGAAGAACATATGGCTCCACCAATTCCATTAACTATGTATGAAACACTTATGCAAGTTGAACAATTGGGTATTGTGTCATTTGAAAAATTCAAACAAAAGTGTCATACAGACATAGGTTTACTACTGGAGGAAAAACATGTTTTAATTGCATTATGAAAAACACTTACTTACACGATATAATCTTGATGTGATGCATATAGAAAGAAATGTTTATGATAACATCATGTCAACAATCATATATTTGGTTGAAAAGGCAAAGGACACATTAAAAAGTATGAACGATTTGACAGACTCGTGAATTACGAGTAATGCACACCCATTTAAAGTGGGTAGTAGTATTTCTAAGCCTCATGCTCCTTACACTTTATCTCCTAAAAAGAAATAATCCCTTTGTGAATTCTTAGCCAACTTAAAGTTAACTGATGCTTTTTCATCTAGTATTTCAATATCTATCAACATTCAAGAGAGAAAAATATTTGGGTTGAAGTGCCATGATCACTATGTGCTATTACAAAAAATATTTCCAATTGATATTTGTTGGTTATTACATCCTCAAGTATGTGAACCAATTATAGAAGTGGGAAGAGTTTTTAAAAATCTTTGTTCTAAAGGTTTGACATGTGAACAACTTGACAAGCTTCAAAGTCAAATAGTATTCACATAATTGCAAATACACTTGGTGAAAGAGGCAAAAGTTGGTGAACAAGTTCAACATCATTGGATGTACTCAATAGAAAGGTAAGATACTAAGAAATTTATAATTATATTTCTAAGCATTCAAAGCCTTCAAATGTAAACAATTTTTCATTAAGGTATTTACAATCATTCATATCTTATGTTCATAACAAGGCTAACCCTGATGGATTGATTATAGAAGGATATTTGACATATGAAAGTTGTCATACCTTCCCTTTATTAGGCCTTTTACTAACATATTGTGGCTATTGAAACCACAAGTTATGACTTAAAGTTGGGAAAACAAGGGTTTGAAAGTTCCTTTTATTGCCATATTATTTATCTATCCTATCTTTGACCAACTTTGAAAAATCATAATTAATTTTAGAAAAATTGAAATGAGGTGATTCCAAGTTCCTTAGAAAGCTCTTTCATTCTTCTTCAAGGAAAAAAATGATCCCATTCTGTGATTGCATGAAAATAAATGTTCATAGCCTCTCAAACATGTATTATTCATATGGTCACTTGGCACTGTTCATTTGGTCATTTCCATTTTCTCCTGGTTTTTGGCTCAACTTTGGCAAGGCATAACTTTTGCTATAAATCTCCAAATGACATGATCTACCACCACTCTATTTGCAGCTAAAAATGCCATTTAATATCATGTAAAAGCATGTGGTCAGACTCATTCATTTGCTAAAAAGATAGCTAACCTAATTTCTTAACTCACTAGGCCAAAAATCATGGGCTAGGTAACCATAAGTACAATGCCATGCCATAAACCTTTCCTTTCCATCACATATCAATCATGAATAACATAATATACGTGTACAAAAAAACATAACATGTTATTTACATTGTGACATCATATCAATGTCTCATTATTACATTTTGCAAAACATGCTAGATTATCACACAAGAAGTACACAGGCACAAACTCAATTCTCTATCTACTCTTGCCTTTTGAGGAGCCTTCACCTACATTATTAGAAGGGTAATATTTTTAGGGAAATCTTAGTAGTAGAATCAATTAATAACCAATAACAATAATATATAATGAATGTCATGTTATATGTCATGCTCTATCTACTTATGCCCTCTTTCTAGGCACATATCGTGTTTAGGGAGCATGCATGTGATTCAACCTCAACATATAGCTATGGCATATAAGAAAGAGTCATATATCTCATCTCATAACATACATTCTCACTCAACCATAACCAATAAACAAGCACACTCATAGCAGACAAAGCAAAGCAGAATAAGTTAATGTTAGAGATTCTAACTATCCCTTTTTCGCAATGTGAAAGTTCTGCCTTCTAGCTTCTTGTGCCTCTACATAATGCATCTACACTACCTAACATGCAACAATGCAAGGACATTAATACATGCCACAATGTCTTATTGAAGACCTATCCTCTTGCACTTAGGGTCTTGGTTCCACATTTCAATTAATCGATCTTAAAGGCCAATTCCACACAATTTTAGCTACTCTATCCATCCACAAAATCCATTTAATCAAAATCACATTTCCTCCCCTATATACCCTCTAGGCCGAACACCCTCCTACTTTAAGGTGCTTGGTGATTTCACCAGTTCAATACTTCAACATGTGTTCTTACAGCATATCCATAAGTAAAATAGTATTCCAAACACAATGTAATCATCAAACCAATGACAATCAATCACTATCATGCACCTAGGGGGTATGGCCGAAATTTCACTTTAGTGTACAACATAGAATTTTCAATTATACCAAGCAAGAACACCTTTTTCTAGCCTTTCCCTATCTTAATATCCATAAAACAACTTCAAGTCGTCTTCCTATAGGCTAGGAAAAAATTTGGGCTCTCTATATGCCCTTAGAATAGCCTCCAAAACCATAGAAAAAGAAGGAGAATTAAAGGGAATACAGAATAGAATTTACTTGGACTGGCTACCGAGTTGGTGCTGCTCAATACCCCTTTGATTCCTCTTAAAGTTGGCTAAGTTTCCAAACTGCTAGAGCTTCCCAAAGGTCTCCAAAATTTTGTGCTAGAGGGGGTGTGTGCCTCTATTTATAGAGGTGGCCAATGTCAAACTTGTAATTATATGGAAATTTTATATGACACCTTCTTTTATATGATTGGGCCACATGTCCCTCCTAGCATTGTCTTCTTTTTTCTGTCCTTTTCCAACATATTTTTGGCTATTTTAAAGCAAAATTTCATGCCCCTTGAGCCCTATAGGGGTGTGGCCCAATTTCCTTTGGTGATTTCTACTGAACCGATTAAAATGCCTCCAAAAATTCAAAACATTATCCACTAGGAGGAAAATTCTGATTTTTTTTAAAAAAATCCCTAAATATTTCAGGAGACTCTCATAAAATTTCAGAATTTTTAGCCATCTAGAACTCCCAAAATTAATTTTTACCTAAAATTGCCTTCTATTGGCAATATTCGATTTCGGTAATTTTTCCTACTCCCTTTGAACCCTTTGCTGAGCTCAAAATAATTTTGAAAATTCTCTAAAATATTATACTAATTTTTCCTAATCCTAATTTATAACAATGAGGCTCCTATATATCTGATATAATTAATTTTCGGCCAAAAACCTGGTTCGGCCAAAAATTGTAAAAATATTCAAAAGTTCATAAAAAATTCCTCTGACCTCAAAATATCATTCTAAGCCTATATTCAAGCTTTTTGAACATAGGTCTTTCCCCTAATTTCACTTCAAAAGTTGTGAGATCTCTCTGTCCTCTACAAACTTGGCCCTTCATTGAATTCCTCATCTTGAGAACTAAAAATATCAGGATGTTACAAAAGTGTTATTTTTTCCTCACAATATTTGAAAAAATTTCTGACAAAGTCTAGTGTTCCATATAGGAATGATGAAACTACTACTCATGTCAATTGAGTTTTTGATATTAAAGAAAAGTAGTGAACCTAGGGGACATTATGAGGTAATCCATATTTCCCATGAAAGGTATTGTCAAGTAAGGATGTATGTGCTCCAAAATTGTGAAGAAGCATGATCATTTATAGAGTATGTCAACCTTACTTGAAGAGATTGTATTTGTTATAACTTATATATTTCTCACTTGTGTGAACTTGAAGTACAAGGATCACAAATCCAATGCAAGGTTTTCCTTATGGTTTTGTTCACAAGTAAGTTATAATATTTTAAATGTTGATATTTGTATAAATTATGATAGTATTGTATATTGAAGAAATGATTCTTGTTTGCATAGGTGGGAGTGTTGCCCAAACAAGGCTATGTAAGTTCTGAGCTCATAAGTTTATTAATTAATCCATTGAAGGTGGTCAATCATTACTTCATGTTCATAGGTAATGGATTCTACTTACACATGAAAGATCAAGCAATAGGGAAAAAAGGACTCAAAACAATAGAGTCATGGCCATAGGTGTGTTAGACCAAATTTATGAATTGTCTTACATTAAGAATAGAAACATATACTCATTTAAGTGTCATTAGCACAACATGGATTACTATGACAAATGATATAAGGTTGATAAATATAGGTTCACAAGTATTAACACTTAATATTCATTATAAACTAACGAACCATTCATTCTAGCATCTCAAGGAGAACAAATTTTTTATGTGAATGATATTATTGAACTTGGTTGGCTTGCTTGCAAAAATGAATCTGCATAACTTTTTTAGTATGCCAATTGAAAAATATAATGATATTAGTTGGGTAAATGATGATTTGGTTGATGAAGAGGCTTATCAACAATTGGTAGTTGACTTAAATTTTGACAATCCAACTTGTGTAAAACCTAATATCATCATTAATTTGTATGGAGATTGTAACATCCCAATTTTTAATAAATTAATTAAATAATTAATATAGAAATCATAATAGATTAAATGGAGATCTCCCTAAACTAGAAAACTTAATCAAGATCCTAGAAATTAGGGACATAATAAAGGGAGGAAA
>JBAGKO010179140.1:0-16641 GCA_037177275.1 Acacia concinna | reverse complement strand
ACAACACCAAGTACTACGTATTTACACTGTGAGTTGGAAATACGTAATACCTGGTGTTGTGAATTACGAAATTGGTGTTGTGAAAAATTCAGTGGCATTTTCGTAATTACTCAAAAAAGTACAAAACAGACTGATTTGGGATTTTCAGATTTCACTGTATTGAATTGTCTTTTTCCTATTTCACTTGTCTTTTTTAAAAATTTTCCCTTCTTTTTTCTCTTGACTTCTGCAATTGGCATAGGAGAGATCGTACGATTGGGAGGCCTAAGGTGTCATTAAATTAAATATTGCAATCGATACTTTAAAAAAAGTAAGATTGAATAATTTAATTTGTGTTTATAATAAATATTACAGAAGTTACTTATAAGTTACTTATACAAAAGTAAAACTTGTTTAGTTGAAATTTTATAAAGGTAACTTTTGATAAGGAATAATTTAAAAGGACATAAATCATATTATATAGATTACTTACACACATATCTAAATATATTGTGATATGTATATTACCTCCGGTTCTAATTATAAGACCTAGTTAACTCTTTTGACCTCATTAATCTTTCCAAAAAAATCAATTAGGTCTTATATTAGGATAGGACGAAGTTTTATTACACATAAACATAGTGTGATATTTATAATACTTCCAATCCAAATTATAAAACTTAGTTAACTCTTTTAGTTTCCTTAATCTCTCGAAAAAAACCAATTGGATATTATAATTAGGACTTGAAAGAGTCTTATTACATCTAAATATATTGTGTTATTTATACTACTTCATGTCCTAATTATAAGATTTATTTGACTCTTTGACCCCCTTAACCTCTAAAAAAAACAATTGAGCTTTATAATTAGGATTAGAGGGAGTCTTATTACTTGTAAATATATTGTGATATTTATCCTACTTTTTGCCCTAATTATAAGACTTAGTTGACTCTTTTGGCTTTCTTAATCTCTCTAAAAAAAAAGAAACAACTGGGTCGATAATTATGATTGGAATGGGTCTTATTATATGTAAATATATTGTAATATTTATACTACTTTTGATCATAATTATAATATTTAGTTAACTCTTTTAACTTCCTAATCTCTTAAAAAAATTAATTAAATCTTATAATTAATACGGAGGAGTAAATTATGACAAAAAAATAAATTAAAAAAATTATCCCAAACGCCAGACCTCAATCTCGTGAAAAGCACCATTTTGATGCTTATAACACGATTGTGCTATAAGTGACGTTAAACAAGAACGTTAGTCCAAACATAAAAAAATTAGCTTACGTTTCTAATCCACCTTTTAGGCCTCTATCAGAACAATTGTGGGTGCAATAATGGGTCCAAATAGGCACTAAAATGATTAGCTGATCGTTTAGTTTCATAATTTTTCTCTCAATGAATTGTTTGTGTATTATAATACTGGAACTGAACGCAATATTAAAATTATTGTTGGAAAAAAAAAGTAAAACTTAACATTTTAAATTATTTAAGAATACTGTTGTTTTTAAGACAACCCTTTTTTTTTAAAATTCGAACTTGAATGTTAACGTGTCTGACTCCTCTCAAAAACGTTCTCCCTTCAAAATCTCTAAAAATGCAATCTTCACTATTGGATTTAAAAAGAAAAAAATCAAAGATTTTCTGTGCTTGCCCGTTGGGTGTCTTTGGGTGGCAGCTTTTTTAATTTATTTAACATCACTTTTAAAAGTTAAGTTACTTATAAGTTGAGTGTTTGGATTATCAAAATTATTTAATGTTAGAGCTCAACAAGTAGCATCAAAATTTGAAACTTAAATTTGGAGCTTTTAGTGGCTTTAAGGAAGAGAGAAGAAACAAAATGATTATTTTGTTGAATTGTTTATAGAGTCGGTATATTGATTGTCTTAAAAAATTCTAAAATAATTGTCATTAGTCTCTAAATAATTTATGAACACTCCCTAATTTTTTTTATATATTATTTCCATCTTTATCTTTAGTTGGGTTACAAATTACAGTCATACCATTATATTTTTTAAATTCGGATTTCTAGACAGAATTTCCACCTAGCTTTAAAAATGCATATATAATTGTACAAATATTCAATTGAGGTAATTCTAAAGTTCAAGTGTCCCTTATTAAGTATAGTTTTAGCAAGGTACAAAAAATTGGACTGGCCAAAGAACTGGTCACGGTATGGGTTTAAGGTTCATCCGGGTCGGACTGGGGTTCAACCGGTCATTTTAAAATATTATAATTTAGATATTATTACTAAATACCCAAGTGACAGGCTAATAAATCACTATTTTATATGAATTATTAGGCTTAAGTAGTGCAACACACTATGTGGAGTTAGCTACAACAGTTCTGCTAGCCAGTTAGCAGGTGGGGTCAAGGGGCAGTGCCCCTTGCGGGGGTTTTAGAGGGCAACGCCCCCAGAACTTTTAAAAAAGGGAGAGATACTTTAAAAAAATGCTTTGTTCCTATGAATTTTCGCTCAGTTTCATAAATAAATTAGAAATATTCTTTTTTTTTTCTTTTTTTAATAAAAATCGGACTAGCCGGTTCAACAGGTTCAACCGATCATTGACCAGGTCAAACCGTTGATCGGTCTTTTAAGCAACCAGATCGGACCATGGCTCGGTTCCCAGTCGAACTGGCTGATCCGATCCGATTTTTTGTTCATTGAGTTTTAGGGCAAAATACTTTATTGGTTCAATTAGAATTAGAAAATTTCCAATAATTTTATTTTTGAACACTACTCCAGAAAACTGACGAATTTCATTGAACAAACTTCAAAAATTCATATCTCTTAATATATATACATACAAATCATGCAAATGACATATCAAATTAAAGCTTGACATGTTTAATTTTAGACTGAAAAGTTTCATAATTTTTGAATACCATTTACCTAAGATAAACTGACGTATAATAATAATGTTGTCAGTCTCATTCCAGAAATTCTTTTATTCCCCTTATCTTATCATATATTTAGAGAATTGGATGAATAAAAATTTAGTACGTTATATATCTCTTACTTATTTTTAAACAAAAAAAATATTTTTAAAAATTTTATCATAAGTCACTTTTTTACTTATCATCCAAACATTTTTCATCAAAAGAAAAAGTCACTTGTACAAAGTCATATCCTAATACAATAACTTGTAATAAGTCATTTATTTTTTAAAAACTACTTTTAATAAAGGAAAGATTCCAAAAAAAGACAAGTGAAATAGAGAAAAGACAATTCAGTATAGCGAAATCTAAAAATCCCAAATTAGTTTGTTTTGTACTTTTTTTGGGTAGTTACGAAAATACCACTAAATTTTTCACAACACCAGTTTCGTAATTCACAATACGGGTATCCAAATTAACAACACCAGGTACTACGCATTTACACTGTGAGTTGTAAATACGTAATACCTAGTGTTGTGAATTATGAAACTCATGTGTGAATTACGAAACTGGTGTTGTGAAAAATTCAGTGGCATTTTTGTAATTACCCAAAAAAGTACAAAATATACTGATTTGAGATTTTCAGATTTCGCTGTACTGAATTGTCTTTTCCCTATTTCCAATGTCTTTTTTTGGAATTATCTCTTTAATAAATCTATACAAAAAATAAATCATTTAAAATAAAGGACGAGTCCCTATAAATTTTCTGCGTGAGAAGGAGAAAGTGTGTAATTCAAAATCTATCAGGTCTCACGTGAGGGCGACGAAAGAATTTTTGTCCACAAAAAAAGGTCAAAGCGTGGGTTGAAAAGCTAAGGGCATGGGGTCTGCGAGATTAGATATTCCCCAACTAACTAATCACGCGCTCTCCTATCGCATCACCACATGCGACATCTGATGCTCTTAAAAATCCATCATTTTTTTTGCTACAAGTGAGGGCAAAGCCCAATTACAGAGATAAGAAAAGGACTATGTCATGTGGCAAATAATTCCCAAATGGTCTCGATTAACTGCTGCCTTGATGGTAAGTGGGCACCCATTCAACAAACTGGTGTAGCTTATACCCATTTTAGCGAGCGCATCGCAACGTGATTCACTTTCCTCGGTATATATTGAATTTTGACTTGCCAAGCTAAGTTCAACAAGGATTGGATCTGTTTAAAAACAAGGCTGCCGACAATGTTACCCATGGCAATTGTGTTATTTATTTTTTCCACGAGTGGTTTTGCATCCGACTCCAGGATTACCTTTCTGACTCCCTTATCCCATGCTAGCAAAAGTCCTTTATATATTCCCCATTCTTCAGCCTCCTTTGCACAGCAAATGCCTATACAATAGGTGAATCATCCTATCCACTCTCCCTCATGATTCCTCATACACCCTCCACATCCAGCACTGCTAGAAGATCTGTTGACTGCACCGTCAACATTAACTTTAAACCAGCTGAAAGGGGGTGGTTGCCATATGTCATTGTGGTTTCCTTCTGACAGAGGTATTGCATTTAGTTCATGGACAATAACTAAATGGCTCCAGCTATTATTAATAACCACCTCAGGCCTCAATGGTCTCTCAAAATTAGTGTAAAAAATGGAACTATTCCTCAAAGACCATAATTTCCAAATGGTAACACCCCATAGCATATCCCATTTGACTAAAGACACTTTCCCTAGTTCCTTCTTTAGGTTCAATCCAAACCAATTTCTGAGATTTGAGTTGAAGAAACAAGGTAGGAATTGGGGATCTAGGAATTCCAAACACACTTTCCTAGCATAGTCACAGTCCCTTAAAATATGGATGGTAGATTCTGGGCCCGATCTGCAGTATTGACATGAAGAATCTGCTATTGCCCAATAGCTTCTCCATTCATTAGTTGGAAGCCTATTATGAAATGCTTTCCACATAAACACACGAATTCTTTCTGCACCATTCCACTTCCATATTAGCTTATGGTAGGATGATAGAGATTGGTCGGATTGTCCTCCATGAGAAAGTATGCGCTCTTAATAGTAAAATTCCCATGCAACGTTGCATTCCAACTGATGACATCTTCCCCAGTTGCAAGAAAGGGAGGCAACACTGCAATGAGCCTTCTAATTATTTGTGCTGGTATTATAGTGAACAATCTTTGAAAATCCCAGCACCCATTAAGCGTCCGGTCTTCCACTTTACTAATTTTCTCCTCATCAGATAGTGGTCTCAAACATATATCTTGGAGCTTTCTTCCTTGCAGCAGCCATTGATCTTGAAAGAAGCTGGCACTTTGTCCATTTCTTACCTTCCAACATGTCCCTTTTTCTACAATGTCCTTCTGTTGTGTTATGAATTTCCACATAACAGAATCTCCATATTTTGCAGTCAGAACATTCTCTTCTTCTCGTAGCATGTACTTGTGAAATAATACATCCACCCATAAACCTTTTGTGCCTATTACCATGTTCCATGCTAACTTAGCTCCACAGGCTCTATTGACATAAGCTAGTTTTTTGAACCCCAAACCTCTATATTGCTTTGGTAAGGTTACTTGGTTCCAGGCCACTAGATAAAAACCCCTAAAATCCTGCTAAATTCCCCAGATAAATGATCGCTGCAGTCTCTCAACTTCTTTACAAATGGACTGTGGCAATTTTGCAACATGCATTGGATACATTGGAATGGAACTAAGCACTGACTGTGCTAAAGTTATTCTTCCAGCTACAGACAAGGAATTCATTTTCCATGAGGAAAGTTTAGATTTCACACGCTCAACAATATATGAAAATGTTGTTGTTTGTCCCCTCTTCCTTGATAAAGGAAAACCCAGGTATTTCCCAATATCACTTGACACTTTCATTCCGGAAATTTGAAAAATCTGCTTTTTAAGCGCACTTGGAACTTTAGGGGAGAAAAAAACAGAGGATTTTGGAAAGCTGATTTTTCCCCTGATGCCTAACAAAATTGATTTAAGCATCTCCTCATGCAATTAGCTTGCTTTTCTGTCGCTTCCCCAAAAAGTAGTAAGTCGTCAACAAACATTAAGTGTGAGACAATTGGTCTTCCTCTACCAACTGTGAGAGTTCTCCAACTGCCCGAAGAGACCTCATCACTTATTAGATGGGACAATTTTTCCATGCACAAAACAAATAAATAGGGTGAAATTGGATCCCCTTGGCGGAGGCCTCTAGTAGGGACAAAGTATTCAAAACTTTTACCATTCCATAACACATTATAGGATACAAAAGTGACACAGTGCATAATTAATGAGACAAAATTGTATTCAAAGCCTACTTCTTGAAGAACCTGTTTTAAGAATGCCCAATCAATTCTATCATAGCCTTCTCCAAATCCACCTTCCATGCCATCCAGCCCTTTTTTCCTCTTGCTTTCATCATAGTGTGCATTATTTCCTGCCCAACAATTATGTTATCCTGGATCTTTCTCCCCTTAATGAAGCTTGTTTGGTAGGGCGATATCAATGTGTCCATAAATTCTTGTAAGCGCTTGGTAATCACTTTTGAAATGCATTTATAATGAACAGAGTAGAGAGATATGGGTTTGAAATCTCCCACCATTTCTGGTTTATCTTTTTTCGGAATAAGCACAATGAGGGTTTTATTTTCTTCTTGTAGCATAATTTCCCTCTGAAAAGCCTTATGAACAAAGCTACTCAAAGAATGGCCTACAATTGACCAGTTAGCCTGGAAAAAAATGGGAGAAAACCCATCATATCTTGGCGCCTTATATGGTCCCATAGAAAAGAGTGCATTTTTTATTTCTTCTAATGTTGGAATTAAGCACAATCCCTCCAGGTTTTCTTTGTTGAGAGAAGGGAACTTAGTTGCTGTATGAAGCACTTCTAGATTCCTTGCATCTGAATGAAATAATCTCTAGAAGAAGTCAGTAACAAAAGCCTTCAAATCTTCATCCTTATCGATCCATTGGCCACTTCCATTTTTCAAAGACAATACACTATTCTTCTTCCTCCTCATACTTGTTTTCAAGTGATAGTAGCGGGTACTCCTATCTCCTTTGGCCACCCACTGTGTCCTTGCTTTCTAGAACCATTTTAGTTCCTCATAATTGAGAAGAATCTCAAGCTCATCCTGTAAATCTTTCTCCAATTTGTTCAAGAACTTAGAATAAGGATAAGCTTGAGATCTTTGAATGCCTCTTAATCTAGCAGAGATAATTCGTATCCTTTTTTCAACAAGCCCAAAAGTATTCTTATTCCATTCAGAAAGGAAGACCCTGAATTCATTTAGATTTTGCAAAAATTCTTTGCTATCATCCCATTGTGTCTGGAGGAAACTCAGAAAATGTTCATGTTCTAGCCACATGGCTTCAAACCGGAAGGGCCTATCAACTATCCTCTGAGAAGTATAATTTGGAAAATGTAAAGCTATAGAACTATGATCCGAGAAATGAGTTCTTGGGCATACCTGAAGAAAGCAATTTGGCATCAAGGATAGGAAATGGACATTGGCCAATGCACAATCAAGCTGCTCATACAATCTCTTGTAGATCGACATCTGCGGCCCTCGCCATGTGAATTTTGGACCCACAAATCCCATATCCGAGAGACCACAATCCAAGATTTTATCATTAAACCATTGAAGGCGATCATTGTTACACATGGCCCCACCTGTACGTTCAGTTGACAGTAAGATATCATTAAAATCCCCAATTACCACCCATGGTCGCGAAATCGCTGCTGCAAAGCTTTTAAGTCTCTCCCACAAAATTTGGTGATTATTAGAGTGAGGGATTGCATAAACTGCCGTCAGTAAAAAGGACCCACTGTTTTGAAGGAAGCATTCCAGATGAAAAAATTGACGGTTTTCCTCCAGCACCTTTATCTGAATTCTATCACTATGCCATGCAGCAACCAAGCCACCAGACAACCCAACACTCGAGCAGACTCTAATCTCATCATATCCAAGCGTTTTTATTTTTTGAAGGTGAGTAGCTTCACGAATCTTAGTTTCTGATAGGATCAGAAGAGCAGGCTTTGAGTTAGCAAAAGTGGCTTTAATATTCCTACGAAGGCCCTTACCACAAGCCCCTCGGATATTCCAATAACCTATTGTATCCATAATCCAATTAAGGGAGATAGATAGAATAAGGAGGCAATTATTGAAGCTTGCCATGGACCGGAGTCTTAGGGACTATTGTTTCAACACTTTGGACACACGTAAAAAGCCCATCCTTACCTTGGCTTCCACATACCGTTTCACCAACGGTATCTCCAGGGTCCAAGGTTACCATATGGAAATTAGCTGGTTCATTAAGTCCTGCACATGGGCTTGGATCATTTTGTATTACATTTGGGCCTGGATCTACAATCATATATGAATCCTTGGATCTTCTTGTTATATCCTCATCACAGTTGCCTTGACCCAAAATTTGGTCCCCCTAATTTTCCTCTTCTTGTTTCTCTCCCATTGTGATCATTAGAACCTCATTATTCCTCGTATTACTGTTAATATGTTCCCTTGTCCTTTTCTCGCTGCGCCTTAGTAAGACGTTATTTTGAGGGTTCCCCATGTAGTCCCTAATCTCCGCATTATGCCCTATCGTTGCCGTTTCTTGCTGCGACATGACAGTTTTCTTTCTCAGGGACCGTACCATGGTAGTGCGTTGATATGCTCCCTGGAATATCTCCTCCCCTGGTATGGATTCTGTACCTATATTGTTGTGGATCAGCATGGAGGTCGTATTATCACCCACGTCTACCAAGGCACTGAAATAGGATCCCTGTTTTTGCTAACGGACTATTTCACTCCGATTATCTTTCATTTTACGTTGACGGCAAGTTTTCTGCACGATATGCCACTGCTCTTGCACCTGTGCTAGCTCCTCGCTAACGAATCTTGACTGTCCACCATAATCTTTACTGTGAATGTTCTTTGCCCTTTCTTCTGCTGTTTTAACCAAAATTTTAGGGCAGGACTCCTGTCTATGACCGTAAATGCCACAAGTCGAATAGAGTAAATGCAAACCTTCATACTCTAGATGGAACTCCTCCCCCTCCAGTGAGAATCCAGACATTAATTGCTTTTCTAAATCCACAAGCACACAAATCCTCGCATAATGACCACGTAGATGGCAGGAGGTATTAACATCCAACTTTAAGGTTTCTCCTATCCTGTTTCCAATAAAGGTCAGTGCATCTCTATCATAGTATTCTAGTAGGAGACTTGGAATTCGAACCCAACATGCCACTTTGTTAATTTTCGCTCTTGCTGGTTGGAATCCTGGTTCCCATGGCCTAACCGTTAGATAATGATTGTAAATCATTCAAGGTCCCCCAGTAAGAGCATTGAAATAATCATCTGTTTGATAATTTCACCACAAAGAATCCATGATCGATGTTTATCAAATTAATGACTCCTTTTTTGGCCTAGAGGAATTGTAACCTGGTATAAAGAGCTTTACAGCCTATACTCTTATCCAACAATTTCACTATCACTGCCTTGCTCCATGCTCTGTACAAGCTTTTTTTCATCTTACCAGAGAAGGAAAATGCCGGAAAGTTTTTACCTGGATCCTCTATGGTCTTGTAAGGAGGTTCATCCTCATGATCTATTTGTTGACATGATTTATCGGACATTCCATCCTCAAAAACCTAGTCATTACCCTCTGCTATATCATCATCATCCCTGTTACTCTGCCCATCAACACCCTTCAGTTTGTCTGCAAAGGATTGTCTCCCTCTGTGATAGCCATGTTCTTTGGACCCTAGTTGAGGCCAATGATCGAATAACAAGTTCTCACCCTCATGCATTGCAACATTTTTTATCTTTTTATTACTCATATGGAGTAAATCATCTTCCTCTTGTGACGATGGCACCAGCAGTGATTTGCTTCCAGCGAGAACCATGTTCCTCTGATTGGGTATCATATAAATGCCTAAACTTTTTCCTCACCAATGACGACTTCGATCTGCAACCATTGGGCGATTCTGGTCTGCAACACAAGAACACACCGCAAGGCCCCTTGCGACTCCGATTTGTGCCCCTCGTCCCTCTAATCTCTCTGATCTTGCAAGCCCACTAAAGAAGCACGGGATTGGGAAAACACAAGAAGAGAGAAATGAGGAAGCGGGGAAAATACACGGATGAAATCTGCACAATTCTCTCGATCTATCGCTTTGAGATTTGATCCGTCACAGAGAAGGACCTTGAGTCTTGAGATGGTAGAAGTTGAAAACGCATAGAGCGATGGAGCAACGAAATCGGCCCATTTCTCTTGATTTGGCCCCTTCTTGTTCCAGTATTGGGCCGTATGTCCGAAAAAAAAACAAGGGAAAAGGGAGCATGCGATTGTGAGTGGTAGTCTAGGAATAAGTAAGGATGGACATAGGTCTGACTTGATTAGATTTTTTCTAAATAAAATCGGACATGTAATAAAGATTTAAAGTCTAAATTTGAACTGGCATGTAGACTTTGTTTTAGGCCTAAGTCTGAACCTTCAAAATGCTTGACAAGGCTGAAACCTGTTTAAATGCCTGTTTAAAATTTAGACCTTTAAATAACATTTAATGCATATGCTTCCAAATTCATCTATAACTATTCACGCTTGTATATAGACAATACTACATTATGTTTTAAAAGATTAACACTCATTCTCATCATAATATAAGGACTTAGTAAGGAAAAGAAAAGAATGTATAGTGACAACACTTATACAAATAAGTAGGAATAATGAAAATTAATTATTTGTTGACTAATGAGACATATTTTCTAAAATTGACTAAGCATAACATAAAGCATATAAAACTGTGTTTTACCTCATTTACTTTTCTCATATAAATTGAGACAAACACCTCATATTAAGATTATAATATTGCTATAATGGACAATAAAAATTAGGGGAGAGGGAGTAAGTTAGTGTTGTCATCTTGAGTGATTGAATATGAGAAAGGTTGAGTGTGATGACAATGATATGTGAAATTTAAGATTAAGGTCAAGGGAAAAAAAACTTAGGATTATGGATAAGTTGATAAATTTATAAAATTATTTAAATGATATTAAATATACTTATATAATTCTATAAATTAAAAAGTTAAATAGGCTAGACTTTATGAAAATAGACCTAGCTTGTTTATCTAAAGAAGTGTAACAATAAGCTTAAGCTTGAGCCTAACTTATTTACTAAATAGGCTAGGGTAGGTTTTATGTAGGTTAGGCCGTATGCCCCTGTTAGGGGATCTAGCCTATTTCCACCCCTAGGAATAACAAAGGTCATTGATCTACAACGTGAAGTAAAAGACTTAGTGCGTGTTTGGCTAATTGATAGGGAATGGAATTGGACTTTTTGGTGTGCTTGCTTATTTAGCATGTTTGGCTCACTATTTTCTTCATTGGACTTATTTGAAAAAAAAAAAAAGAACTTATCTCATAAGCACCACTATGTTGCTTATGATACAGATGTTTTTGCCTTTTTTTCTGTGCTTTTTAAAAATTTTATTTTTCATTTTTTTCAATTTTATGTTATAATTTACTCTATTAAGTTCTAATTATAAAACCTAGTTGACTTTATAGAGAATTCGAAGAAAGATAATTATATTATTTTAAAGCATTAAAATTTATCCTAATATATTTAAATGTAATAAGACTCCCTCCAGTCATAATTATAAGACCTAGTTGGATTTTTTTGGAGAGATTAAGAAAGTGAAAAATGTCAACTAAGTCTTATAATTAGGACCGGAGGTAGTTTAAATATCACAATATATTTATATGTAATAAGACTCTCTCAAGTCCTAATTATAAGACCCAGTTTGTTCTTTTCGGAGAGATTAAGGAAGCGAAAAAGTCAACTAAGTCTTATAATTAGGACCAGAGGTAGTATAAAGATCACAATATATTTACATATAATAAGACTCCCTTAATTCATAATTATAAGACCCAGTTGATTTTTTTAGAGAGATTAAGGATACGAAAAAAGTCAACTAGATCTTATAATTAGGACCGGATGTAGTAATTATAAGACCAAAATGAATTATGTTCGTGATTAAATTAGAGACTGAATTATACGGTACATGTGATTGGATTAGTAATATAATATTGTTTCTTAAGAAATTTTACATTTCTTTACTTTCTAATTTATATTCATTTTTAGTCATTTAATCTTGTTATTAATTATATATTTCAAGCTTTTACTCTTAACTTTTGTTAAAATTAAGTTTTCTTTTTTCTGGTATAATTTTTAAATTTTACAATATATGTATATATAATAATATATTTACTAATATGCATGTCCCTTTCAGTTATTTACCACAATAAGTTACTTTTTAACGTATCAATCAAAATAATTCTACTTTTACATAAATCACTTATAAGTCACTTATACTACTGTCAATCCAAACATAATAACATTACACAATCTGACTTATATATAATTTGATTTATCAATAAGTTCGATTATAAATAAGTCATTTATTCCACCGTTATTCCAAATACACCCTTAGAGTGCATTAATAACTCTAAATGCAATGGTGACATTGTCGCTAGCACTGACTGCACCAAAGGTTCCATCATTGGATCTCAACAAAAAATTAAAGACCAATGTGCATCCTCTACACCAAAGGTTGACTTTAAAAAAATAAAGAGGCCAGCTTGCCAGAGAACCAAAAAATGCTTTATGGAAAGATAGACAGAAAGCATATGGAATAATCATCTTTGATGGCATCTCTCATTCCCCCAGTCAATTGGAGATCAATCTAAACTCTGATGGTCAACTAACAGATAGGTGAGTTCCTCATTCTTTCTTATATTTTTCTATGCCAGATTTATGATAATTTCATCATAGAACTGTTGTGAGGTGGGGAGCAGATCCTTCCCTAAAATATTTAAAGATATTATTTGTAAGCATAGCATTGATGTTATGGGTCTTTTTGAAACCATAATTAGTGGTTCTAGAGCAGATGGAGTTGTCCACAGATTGGGTTTTCATAATTGGCTTAGAGTTGGGGCAACATGTTTTACTAGTGGAATATGGCTATTATGGAATGATTGGGATACATGTGTTGATTGCAGTTGGTTTAATAACCAAGTGCTTCATTAAAGAATTAAATCTTTAAAGTCTGATGAGATGTCATTTATCTCTCTAGTTTATGGCGAACCTAGTCATGTAAATAAAGGGGAACTTTGGCAAGCGATGGAAACGATTGCAAATTGCTCCCTAGGACCTTGGTTGATTTTAGGCGAATTTAATGCCCATTTGAACCCTTTTGATAAGTCTGGTGCGGGTCCGACTAATTTATCTTCAATGAATAAACTTCGTCAATGTATCAACTCTTGCAACTTATCTGAAGTGCTAGTTGTGAGTGACAATTTCACTTGGTACTACAATAATATAAAAGAAAAAAATTAAATTACGTCTTCTACAATCAAGTGTGGGACAATTCTCTTCAGGATTTTTGGGCTTTTCATCATCTCAAATATAAGTCAGACCACATATTGATTGTCGTATCCAGTCATGCTCATTCCTCTTTACATCGCTCTCCCAGATTCACATATCAACCAGCTTGGTGTATGGAAGATGGGTTTGACAATCTAGTGAATTTAGCTTAGAAAGACAAAAGTTGGGTTGATGGTAGAAATACCTTTACTGAAAAAATGTCTAATTGAAATTACTGAATTGTGGGAAACCTAAAGAAGAAAAAGAATGAATTTCTCAGAAGGCTTGAAGGTACTTATAGATGTTTTCTTTCCAATAATCAAAGGGGCTTCTTAAGCTGCAAGATAAACTATGGAAGCAGTATACAAAAGTTGTTAATCAGGAAGAAATTATGTGGTTTTAAAAGTCGCGATGCAATTGGTTGCAGCATGGTGATAAAAATACTCACTGTTTCCATATGTCAACAAAAATGAAGAGACGAAGAAATCAAATAGAAGCTCTCTAAAATGAAGCGAGTGAATGGATATATGATCAAAGCACACTTTAAGAGATGACACTGGACTATTTCAAGAAGCTTTTTTCTTATGACGACACTATTCACTCGGTATCCTCTTGGCCCAAGCATTTCCCACTCTTGATCCCTTCAAGCTTGATGGTCTATAACCACATTTCTTCCAAACTCAAAGGGAAGTGATTGCCCAGAAGATATGTGACCATATCTCAAATGCTTTTATTAACCCTTCTAAAATCAAGGATATGAATCAAACCAACATCGTATTGATACTGAAGGTTGACCATCCATCATCTCTAAAGGATTTCAGACCCATCTCCTTATGCAATGTGTCCTAATGTAGTTTTATCAAGGGCAGACAAAGTTGCAACAACATCATCATGGCTCAAGAAATCATTCACTCCATGCATTCAAAAAGAAATGGCAAAGGATATGTAGCTATCAAAATTGACATGGAAAAAACTTTCGACTGGCTAGATTAGGGATTCATTTAGTTCAATCTCCGATCCCTTGGTCTCAATGAACATTTTGTTTAGGTGATCATGCGGTTTGTTTCTTCTGCCTCAATGAAAGTGTGTTGGAATGGTTCAACATCAAATTCATTTGTGGCAAAAAGAGGTATTAGACAAGGTGATCCTTTAAGCCTATATCTTTTCATTATATGCATGGAGCGTATTAGCCAACTTATTCATCATGAGGTAGATAATGAGAATTGGAAGGCCTTTCATGCTAGCAACAGGTGTTCAAATATCTCTCACCTATTTTTTTCAATGACCTACTCATCTTTTGTGAAGCATCAGACGATCAATTGAAATGTATTTAGAACACAATAAAGTTTTTTGCCATGTATCCAGCATAGGATCAGCCTTAAAAAGTCCAAGCTTTTCACTTCTCACAATGTCTACTCAAGCATAGCTATCCACTTCAGTCATCTGCTAGGTATTTATCTTACTTCTGATCTATAAAAATATCTGGGTGTTCCACAACTTTACAAGAAAGTTACCAAGTTAACTTTTGCCCCTTTGATACAAAGAGTTCAACAAAAACTCGCCAACTGGAAAGGCAAATTCCTAAGTATGGTAGGTCGATTCGTCTTTATTAAGTAAGTGCTTTCTAATCTTCCCTATTATCGAATGCAATATATGTTGATTCCAAAGGGTGTATTGAGGGTGATTGAGAAGATAAGCAGAGACTTCTTAAACTAAAGTCAATAGCATAAGAAAATGCACCTAATTGCTTAGGATAAAATCAAAAAAGAGAAGAATTCTAGTGGCCTTGGATTCATAGATTTAGATCATCAAAATGAGGCCTTTATCATGAAACTATGTTGGGCACTTCTAACCAAGCATGTATCTCTTTAGGTCCAGTGCATCTGAAAAAATATAGGTGTGGTGATGAGAAGTTTCCAAGAATCATTAAGAAAAGAAATCAGTCTACAATCTAGAATGCAATTGTTACTATATAGGATTCATTTCGAAAGGCAATTGGGAGTAAGATCAGAAATGGTCATGATATAAACACTTAGTGGGAGTTGTAGACCAAGCTTGAACATCCTCTGTTCCATTATGTCGACAAGAATTATGACTTACTTAACAATGATGATGTGGTTGTAGACTTTGTCAACTCCTCTGGAGGTTGGGATAGGGGTAAATGGTGTTTATTCCTACCTAACTGGGTAGTAGATCGCACCATGGAAATGCCTCCACCCATTAGATCCCATCCCATATCTAATTCTTTCATATGGAGACCTTCTACTTTTAACACCAAGACCGCTTACTATTTAGTAGTGAAAGGTGAAAGCAATGATCCTAATCCACCTTGGAGGAATATATGGTGATGGCCGATTCCAAAAAAGCAAAATTTTTCATGTGGTAAGTATTTTATGAGAGCTTGTAAGAGCAAGCGAATCACCCAATAGGGGTGGTGAATTAGGTATTTAAAAAAATTCTCTTTGAAACTCAAGAACTCAAGAGTTTATGCTGGTTAGGTCAAACTCACAACTTATATCCAGTTCACATATACCACTGAGTTCCACTGCTCCCCAAGATTACAACGGGCTCTTGGTGCCTCAGTATAGACTCGATTAACTCTTTAAGGATCACTTCCCTTACAAGATACAATCCAAGTCCCTTACTCAAGATATCCCAACCTTGAGTATCTCATAAATGATTTGTTAAAGACAATAAGTACTCTCTCAAAAGACTTGAATGATAGTCATTGAAGCACAGACTAGAATTAATGATAGAATAAATGTAACAAACTTAAAGAATTAATGACTCGTATTAAAAGCTCATTCGTTAGTTATTGCTCATCATTAATGGTATTGTATTTATAATTTGAGGAATTTGTGTCCATTAATCTATCCATTGGACTTCAGTTTGTAGCTGTTGAAATTCCATCATTCCTCTAGGTAGTATTCGTTGAAGGAAAGAGGGTAGGTGAAGAATTTAGCCATATTTGGTAAAGAGCATTAAATGCTTCTGATACAATCTTCCCTTCGGTTGATTTGTGCTTGAAACTACTCCAAATAATTCATAACCTATTCTTAGATGTTATATTAATCAACAATAAAGGTTAGAAGTAAGTGGGTATCAATAAAATGAATTCTAAAATGATCAAAAGAATTACGTTATGATGCTCTGTTTTTCTAGAAAACTAACTTTTCAAATTTCCTTGAGGTTTGAAGTCATCCTCAAGGTAATCCAATTGAAATCAATAAGCTGGAGGAATTTGTCACAAAATAACACTTGAAAGATTAGAAGAAAGTTTCCTCGAGATTTTCATAAGTTATAATTACCTTGAGGATGTGAATTACCCTTGAATTTGCA
>JBAGKO010179123.1:0-16641 GCA_037177275.1 Acacia concinna | reverse complement strand
ATCTGGATTTTATGCCAAGGTTGATGTATGATTTCGTTATTATTATTTATCCAAGTTTTGAGACTTTATTATGTGTGCTTGAAAGTTTATGCGGTCGTATGAATTCTATCTCAAGCGTAATTCTCGGATTGGCGGTTGTCAATTCGAGAACCATATCATGCATCATACTTAAGAGCACTCTAAGAGAACCTAAAATGAATCAATTAATAATTAATTGACCTGGGGTCCTAGGCAAGTCTTTATTAGTTAAATCGTTGACCTAAGCGGTAGTTTAGGGTTTTTCTAAAAGAAACTTAGAGAACTGAATTAACCCTAATATTTTTAGAGAGCGATGAAAACCAAATTTTCCATTATCAAGAGACTAGTTTCACCATTAGAATTTAATTAGTTTATTTTCCAAAACCTAAAATCCCAAAAATAATTAGTTTAATTTAGTTTAGATTAGTTTAATTATTTGCACCTAGAAAACCCCCTAATTAGTTTAGTTAGTTATTAGGAAATTACTTAGGAATGCCAAATAATAGCTCATTGAGAGAAGAACGACTGGTTGCACACTATACTGCATAATTAGGTGCAATCAATATGACGAGTGAAATAGGCGATAGTTTCGGGTCTCAATCAGACGTATTGTTTAAAAAGGAGCCATTACCCAACCAATGGGTTAATGATTTTATTACCTGAAAGTTCAAATTTCTGGTCGAGGATGGAAGGTGAGTGACTGTTCTTACCTTGTACTTCATAATTTCAGCCCCTATTCGTTCTAGCCATTACTACATACTCATCATTTATTTGCCTCATTACTTGTACGATGAATCTAGTTGACGTAGTGTTGTATGGAGACGTGGCAACATGTTAGGGATTCCAAGTGCATGCAGAGACCACAAACTTGGTCTTTATTGTACAATGCATGTTGGTGAAGATGGAGGAAGGTCAACATTTCCTAAATAGCTATGAGTCAACAACAAGTGTGTTTTGGGACACATGATCCCTACCAATGAGGTCCCTCTGATCTTTCTCTCTAACTAGGATGAGGGGCTAGTATGCTAGTAGCCACCAAGACTACTGCATTTTACATTTGGCCTACACATGTATAGGCGTTTTTGTGGTTGAAGCTAGTTGTATGTTTTTTAGCCACTCTTGTTTTTTTGCTATCCCCATGATATGTATTATGGTTGAATATTGGTATCACACCATAAATTTTTAATATTAATGCAATAGATGCCTATTGTGTGGCACCGTAGTTACAACTGCGGTTTATGAACGCAATGCATGACCCTTTAACAAACGCTATATAACCATGCTGTAACCACATTTTTTGTTTGGTTTTTACTATAAACATTACTGGCGATTTTTAATAGGGATTAGTACCCACAGTACACCTACAGGGATCACCAAGTTAATATAATTTTCTAACATACAATCCGTATTTAATTATAAAGTAACCACTGGTTTAGTTGGTTTAAAGTGCCCACAGTGTACCCAGAGGTAGCGTGTTAATCAATTATTTTGGTAAATGCAACTTTTTTTTTAATTTATCCCTCCTACATTAATGTCCTGCTATTTACACAGGGGACTGTAATTTGGCTTTGATTATTAAAGTAAATCATTTCTTAAATGTCCAAATTATTTACTAATTTGGCATAGTACTAGTTTATGTTGTAAAACGTACAAGAACCCATGGTCCCCCATAGGCATCCTTTGTCATCAACTAACTATGTTTGACCCTGTTTTGTTTAACCAAAACAGGGCAATTGTTTTCACCATTATAGTATGCAAACAAATGGACAAAAACTACCATTATACTTGTATTAACATTTCACATAACATCTTACATTATGCACATTGTCAAAAGGAGGTTCTATTAAACACAATGCCACTTAGCAAAGACACTAACAAGACACAGGTGAGCCAAAAGATAATAGATAGTTTATCAAAATGACACTTGGTTTCAAGCTATATCCATGTAATACCCCACTATAAACATGGTTGAAAGTTTGAGTAAGTATGGCTGACATTTCAAGACTATCCACTTTGTAGGCAGGCAATACTTACTACTCTAGTAGCTGCATATCCACGTCACCTTGTATGTGAGCGAAATTTTGTTAAATGAATTTAGTAGTTTCTGGTAAGGAATAATCCTTATGTGTATGGCATTAAGCTCCTCCAGCGTTAACCTTGGAACTTCAAGCAATTGATCGAACAGTTCTTGTTCCTTAGCTTCCATCTTTGCATGGTGTGCTTCTTAAGACATATGGGCACCTAGAGAGTCAAACACTTTAAGAATAGTTCAGTTAAGAGAGGTAACAATCTCAATGAGGGCATCAACTAGGCCATCATTGTTGTCCGTCTTCCTCTACTTTCTAGCACTATTGGATACCTCCCAGTGAGGTGTATGGCCAATAGTTGTAGAATGCATGACGTTTGCCCCAACAAGGGCGATACATCATTCAGATTTATCAGTGAGTGAGGTAGAAATTGTTCCTTTTCGTGTATCTCAGTTTCCACATTTGCTAGCAGTATACACACATAGCTACTAACCCTATCTTTTGACCAAATGTAGGACATATCTTGAAAATAAGGGAGACACTTATCTCTAAAATAGGCTACCTTCTTATACACCTACAGGACAACCCAGCCATAAATAGGCATGTGTAACATTTACACCAGTTCTACAAAAGGGAACACTTGACTAACCTTGAAATATTCATCCCAAACTTCCTAGTCCGCAACCACACATTGCTTCTCTAGATCCTAGCCAAATTTAAAAGTGTTTGTGCCAAAAACCATGTCGTACATGACTTGCCACAACTGTTTCATTGTCTTCAATTGAGAGATTATGTGGGTGTTACTTTTGATCTCGTAATGGGGATCGCACACCCTCATCATTCTTTCTAGTGTCTTTGTGCAACTAGGCTTGAACATGTTATTGGCTATGAACTTATGTTATGTTTGCAATTGTACCAGGTACTCAATTAACAACCTGTCTTCTGCTGGCATCTATTGTGGAACCTCCCCTTTTATGCTTCCTCTATTGTAAAATTATAAAACCCAAACATGGTTATGACATGGGTATTCGAAGCCATTAGTAGATAACATACGCCGTGGGAATTAAAATGTTTACTTTACAAATGCTATCAATAACTTTAATTCATATATAACCCAACAAACTTCTTACGAACATGAAGGAATAGAGATTAACATTAACTACTAAATTGGTTGTCACCCTATTCAGGCTCTATGTCCTAGGTAACCGTTATAAATTTATGTGGCCAGGGTGTCTCTTAAAGTATTCCATCTAAGCACGGATGATGTCAGACTACGAATGATTGCCCATCTAAGCCTCAAAATTCCAAAGCACCTTTCAATCACATTATGAGCGGATGATTGTCACATGTTAAAATGGGGACTGGGGTTGGTACCTTTTGCCTCCACTCATTTAGAATGTACTATTGCCCATGATATGCACTAGGAATCTGTCACTATCAGTGTAGCCGACATCCACCAGGTAGTAATTCCTTAAAAAAATATCAAATTTATTGTTAGTTTTTAACATTCTAAAGTTGTGAACAACCAACATTAAAGAAACATGTGGCATGAGATTCCAATCAACCCGTTGGAACTTTCAAACTATTTGTCCTCCATATGGCGTACCATAGGACCCTTGCATTTGCTGCTAATCCTTGCCATCTAGGAAGCACAAAGATAAATTCACCATCCGGAGAACAAACACCAAGGACATTGATTGTTATATCACCCTTCTTGTTGCGATAATGTCCCTTATGGTGCATGGGGATCTGTCCTCGTATGTGTGTGCCATCTAGTGCACCCATATAAATAACACGAGATATAAATGCCAAAACAATTGAAAGGAATAGACATGTTTACGAGTGCATGGTTACTACCTTAAATTATTTCCATCGATTGTCCATGCAATCCCTTCTAATGGGTTCCGTAGTCTTGAATAGCTCATGTTGTAGTTTGATAGTGGCATTCAAAATGATGGTGAAGTATCTGCTTATGGTTTAGCCTAACCACTCAAACTGAAATTAAGCAACTCAGTTCTTCACATGGTGCGCTAAAATGTGTAAGAACATTACGGCTTGCTCATCAACCGGCATATGCCTTGTAGGTCTTAGCCTTCTAATCGTCTCCACCTGTGGCATAAGCGGTCAAATGTTGCCCTATACATCCTAATATGGTTGAAGAATTGGTGTCGCTACTATATATTATTGCTCTCAAGTTTGCTCTCTTATAGTGAAAATCTAGTCTAAAAGAGCTATAAGGGACCTCCCTAATTCGCATACTCATTGTTGATACCACAATCAACTATCAAATGGTCAAAACCATGGCTAAACAGCTTGCCAAAACCTCCACTGCACACTCATCCATCTCTCCATCCATCACCTACACAGTCTCCCACGGGCACACATATAACATTACACAAATGATGCAACAAAATTCATAAAATATGGCAACTACAATGTATACATCAAGGAAAAACAATTTCACATAGTTTATGACCACCATCCGACTATGGTCAAACACATAAATTATCACCTTGGCGTTCAGATAAATGATGGGTTTGCCAAATTTTTCATACCCATGGCCTAGCTACTAGTCAATCATGGCCAAACAATCTTACATCAACATAGGTGACCACATGTTACTATGGGCCACTAGTGGTTACTATAACCATGATGTACCTATCACTACAATGTGGTCACTAACACTTAAAACATTAAGTTTTGTTACTCTGCCATTCGTTGTGGTTACGGGATGGTTTGCAACGATCATTATGACCCATCAATCTGGCCACTACCACTCATATGGGTGAACCCAGCATGTGTGAGTAAAGCCAAATTTAACCAAGTCTCATTATAGTAGTGCTTGCATGGAAGAGTTTAGTTGGCTGAGTTTTGTATCAACACTAGAGGTCTTACCTCAAGCGGTTCCTTTGATACACCCTATGCGGCTATTAAAGAACTTGCTACACCACATCAAACGAATAATACAAGATGGAAGGATAGGAATGATGGCAAACAATAAATCTCTTCTTTGGGAATGATCTTGTTGTCGAAAAGCTGCCTTAACTCAACCACCTTCTTTAATGTAATCCTTTCTTTCCCACCTCCACAGTCGACTTACCATTTACCTCCTCTTCCTTTTTATTTTTACAATCTGTCAAATCAAGGGCACAACAAACTTTAGCCAAATTCAAACACAACTTTATTTTCAGTTCACACCATTTTTTGTGGAAAACAAATTTCGTTTAAAGAAGGGAAAAATTTAGGTTGGCGGGAAATGATTTTCAATTCAATTCTTCAATCCAAACAACCGCTGCCATTAGAATTAGATGATTTTCGGTTTCCGTCACCAAATTTTCCTCAATCAAAACAAAAAGTTGAAGAATGGTGGCAGAAAAATATGAAACTGAAGTTTGGATCGAGGAATGGCAACAACAACTTACATTATTTTCACCATTATTTCTTACCAACTTTCCTATTCTTCAATTTCTTACATTATTTTCAAGCGGAAACCAAATTTTTATTTCTTACATTTTTGAAAAATCGAAGAATGGCAGCAGAAACTTTAGTTGAAAAATGAATAGTGACAATTTATTTCTTACATTATTTTCAAATCAATCAATTTTATATATATGGCTTTGACAAAAAAAATTATATATATGGCAAAGGATGATATCATCATTTATGAAAAAAAATAATTATTACCCATTAAAAATATTCTCACCATTAAATATGCATAATATTTTCACAATTAAATACTCAAAAATTACTATGATCACAGCATGTACATTATACTAGTTGTCATGTGTGTGTGTGTGTATTATAGGTAGTTTAAATTAATGTATGGAGTAATTAATTAATTACTACTATATAGATACTTTAATCCATTATATATACATATATATAGACAGGGGAATGTCTCTTGCTATATTATTTTCATATTTGATGTAATTCAACTAAACGCTTTTTTTTTTGCTTTCGCAAGGTATCTCCTAGCCCGGTAGGCCAATGATTAATCCTCTGCTCATTGTGGGTTCCTCTATGGGAAGCCCAGTGTTATTGAAAAATATTTGAGGGTGAAAAAAAATCCCAAATTTAGGGTGCTAGTTGCAATTGGAAAAAATATTTTACAGTGTTGGATACACAAAATTATTTTATGATACTAAGTGCTACTGAAAAAATTCTTACGATAATATTTTTTTCACCCTCAAATATTTTTTTATTAACACCGGTTCTATTGAAAAACATATTTTTTGTTTATTTTTAATATATTGTGATTGGATGTGGTATATATGAGATGAAAGGAGATGACAACGTAACAAAAGTGTGGGGCCCATGAATGGAAAAGTAAGAGCCATCAGCATAAACTTAACGGAGATGTATTTTGGTACTCTTTTACAATGTTTATAGTAATTTATGTACCTAGTTTTTATTTTAGTGCTAGACACACATTTAATACATTAACATAGGTATTTTTGCTTCTTCCCCCTATATTAAATCATCAATAAAGTTGCTTCATATCAGGAATTTTTAGAGGCCCAAATTGGATATTAATTATTGAAATTTTATCATTGTCATTTCTTTCCTTCACTTTGGTCATTTTAACCTTCATCATGAACTTTGCATGACCATCTTAGCTACGAAAGTCTTTTGTTTCAAAAACAATTTCTTCCACCAAAAAACAGCGAACCAAGATTTTGCAAATGTTATCCACCAAGATCGTTTATCTTTTTCATAATTTTCACTTTTCTAGCACCCAAGTACCTACTATAAATCCTAAGTTATTTCATGTTTAATTATGTGTCATCTTCTTTCATCTTGTAAAGTCTCATTACTGTATTGATACTATTATTAATGCATTTTGATATTTTATATATATATAAAAAAACCTAGACTGCAAGGCAAGTGCTTTGCATGGGGTCTAATATAACATCCTCAAATTTATTTGGTGCAAGTATAGTGTATAGAATCATATGTATTAATTAAAAGCTAGTATTTAGAATAATGTGATTTATTTTCGGAAACGATGGTAAATAGTAGAATAATATTTGTTTATTAAAAGCTAGTATTTAGAATAATGTCATTTACTTTCAGAAACGATGAAAGATGTGATATGAATTAATGTTAGATAGGTTCTGATTGAAAATTCAATAATTCTTGGGTTTTGGAAGAAAGAGAAATTAATGGGAGAAATTAAAAATATGGTGGGATAAGACAAAAGAAGATTAGAGATGAAATAAGAAAGAGAAGGAAAAGGCAGCATGCACGAAGGAATGTTTGCATGTGAAAAGTGAAAGAGAGAGAATGGAGTTGAGTGTGCAGTATAGTAGAGTCTATGTGAGTGAATGAGCAAGAGAGAGAATGTGGTTTTAAGCAAAAGTGACGGTAAAAGTGAGAGAAAGAGATGATAAAGGTAAAAGAGATATTAGGATAAAAAGGTACCGCTCTACCACATACTCCTGGTTAGTGTGTAAATAAAAATAAAAGAGTTAGCACACTAACTAGGAGCGTGTGATAGAGCGGTAGGGGCTCTTCCACCCTTAACCTTGGTCAAGGGTTTAATCCCTGGCCTTGGGTATAGAGCAGCATTAAATCTCTTGGCCAGCTGTCCTTCCCACAGAGAAACCCACAATGAACGGAGAATTAATTCTTAGCCTACTGGGCTGGGGATATCTTACGAAAACAAAAAAAGAGTCAGCACACTTTGTAACTCCTATAAAAAGAGGTCTTGACCCATTTGGAAATACCATCCGTACACTACAAAGAAAAAGTAAGAAAGAGACTATTTGACTCAATGTAAGAATTTTTCTTACTGAGTAATAACAATCCGGTTGTTTTATTATTTATTTCCTACATCCTTATTCATATTCATATTTATTTGTTTTAATAATATTCTGATTTGATTTGAGAAAATACCATATTGTGGTATTTTCTAAGTTCTGTGCGAAGGTCTCTGAGTACATCCATTGATACTAAGTGATTCTGTGTGATTAATTGTGGATCCACTCTAGGGGACACCCTAGCATGTCTATGTGAAGAAAAATTGTGGATACTCATGAAAACTTAATTTTTGTCTCACTATGATATTTTAATATGTCTAAATTATTTTATATTTGTGAAGATTTTATTACCGGGCTGAAAAACTATTTTCTGCTTTAATAGCAGCTGGGTATTATTTGTTTAAAAAAATGTTATTTGTTATTGCCCACCTCTTTTGTACCATAATGCCCAGATGCCAATCACCAATATTTATATGAAAATTGAGTGGGTTTTAATCAGAACCCACCAAGTGATTCGTAGTATTTAGGTCATCACCACCAATTCTACTAATCCCCCGCTTTACCAACCAGGTCCACCTCCACTGGTTCCAAACTTTTACATTCCTTCTGTGATCTGTTTATGGGAATTTTCCCTTGTGTTTACAAGATCTTCCATAAGACTTTTTTAACAACGAAGCTCCAAATAATTGATGTTTTATAAAGAAGCACTATCTAGGACTGTTTTAGAATAAAGTGCTTAAAGTGCTTGGTTGGTTTACATTAATGAAAGTATATGATGTATTTGACAGTTAATATAGTATGGGATACACCCCTTCCGTTATAAATAAAATAATTTTTGTTGTTGTCTCTTATGTACATTTAGTAGTTTTTCTTATAATATATATGTTATAGCATGACAATTTTAAGTTTATGTTTTTTTCCTTATCTTCCGTGTAGAAATGAATAATAATGATTAAAAAAATATTAATATATAATTATAATAGTATATAAATATGGGGTTTTACATCTAAAGTACGACTTATCTTCAAACAGCTCATGAACTAACACACCACCCAACCAGCTTTTGGCTTTTATTTTCTATTGGTCTATTTTATACATCATGAGTAGAGCTGATAATATTAGCCCAATCTATAAGTTCATGGGTTAGATGGGGTTAAGGTTGGGAAAATCCTAGCTCACAAAAGTTGCAATCACACATGCTTGCACCATCTTCCCAAAGGTTGATGTGGGACAGCACGCACAATTTTTATTTTTTTATATAATAATGTCACAGAATTCACAAGTCTAATACTCTAAATTATTATATCTTGATCAAAAAATTAAAAATTGGACTGGGTAATGAAAGGTTGCGGCAAGTGTTTAAGGTTTAAAAGGTTCAATTGGATTGAACTAGGGGTCGGACCGATTATATTAAAATATTACAATTTAATTGATAATAACAAAATATCAAGATTAACCATCATTCATAACTCATAACTAACATCAAAATAAGCAACACACCCCCTATTCAAAATAAATATTAACCATCATCCATAAGTCATAATCCTTAACTACCATCAAAATACATCAAATGTGATATTTCATAAATTTTTTTATGCATAATAATAATAATAATTAATTAATTAAATGATTTATTGAGTTAACAAAAAAATAGCATTGTTAGGAATCCCTAAATTGTAGGAGATGGATAAACAAAAAAGTATGAAATAAATATGAATAGAATAAATTTAAATTTTGAATTTGATTTTGATTATATATTCCACATATTTCATATTTATTTAAAGTTGTAATTTGATTGTAAATGAGAAGTTCGATGAAATATCCCAGATAATTAGAAATTTAAAAAATTAAATAAGATAATTATATTATTAACATGAAAATATGAATTCATGAGGGGTTATGTGTTTCTTATCTTATTATGTTTAATAACAAAAAATTATAATTCTTGGTAATGCATTATAACAGAATTAGAGAAGTAACGGGATTAAGTATTTACCAAATATTTTATTTTGCTTTATCATTAACGATGTTTTTTAAAAAAAAAACCAAACAATATAATTTAAAATATAATAGAATATAAAATATAATCTTAAAAGCATTCATTTTTTAGGTTTTTTAGAAACTGAGGCCCATTAATCACTTTCAACACAACCCTAATTAGCAATTAGATACTCTTTGATGCCGCAACACAACCTCCTCCAACGCCAAACCCTTCTTTTCCAATGATGCCATTTGAGACTACAGTACAAAGACAGTTTGATGAAGAAGAAAGGAAGAAAGCTTGTTGTCATAAAGCCTCTGCCTGCCATTCAGCTATCGACCCTTTAACTTAATTGATGAAAAGTGGGAGGTGATATCTTATATCTCACTTCATCACTTTCATACTTCTTTAACCTTCACCATCTCCCATCTCCATATCTCCCTTAAAAGTCTTGGATCCAAGTTTCCTTCATATTTTTATCTTTAGATTTGAATTGCTAATGGCTTTCGCTATCTACTCCATCCTTCTTTAACATTGTGTTCTTTAACATCGAAAGGAATTTTTTTTAAAAAAAAAAAAGTTCAAAACAATGTCATTTTGTGACTTTTTTTTTTTAAAAAAAAAATTGACTTGGCCAACCTCAAATTTCGCCAAGTGGACTCGATTAGCGGTTCGATAAGTGAACCAGACCGAACAAGGTCTGATTGACCAATTTTCCAATTCAACGGGCTGGTCCGGTTTTTTCCTCTTTGATATTGATTGCTTAAGAATAATTTAATGTTTTTTGTTTATATACTTTAATAAATTTGATAACTTCATCTCTTAAATTTTGGATTATGTTTTTAAATTTTTATAAGTGAAATAGTTGATGTTTGAAACACAAATTTGATGACTCATAGATATGTACGTCAAAATTTCAGCCATCTTAATAAAACAGATTTTTCTTATAAAAAAAATGTAGGCCCTTGTGTCGGCAGCAAACCTACAATGCAAAGTAGGGTTGGGAAAATCTTGACCCACGAACGGGTACCAACTCTTATTTACAAGTACATGTAATTACATTAATTAAGGAAGCACTAATAATAGCATTCATACAACAAAACTTTGTTATTCAATTGAGATGATTTACAAATTACATCGAATAACGTTTATTGAAGAAGCACTAACAGCTATGAAACAGCTATACCTCATTGAATTACTCTCTACTTATTTAACTTTTTTTTTAGTAAGGAAAATAAATGAATTAATTAATCATAATATTTTTTATATTTTATTAGATTATATATCAATTTATATGTCATGCAAATTAGCTTGAACAAAAAACGATAACTATAAATACTACTATAAAGTAATTTATTTAGCTCCCTTAACCTCTTTAAAAAAAATACTAACATATTTTATATTTAGGATCAAAGGTATATATAATAACAATTTACAAATTACATCAAGGTTAAATTGCATTCAATACCTTAAAGTATTTTCTTTGGGCATCTAGCATCTAAAGTATTTTATGTTACGTCAAGTATTTTATTATGTGAGTTCAACACTCTAAAGTATTTTTTGTTGCCTTCAACACCCTAAAATATTCTTTTAAGTGTATTCGGCGTCGTAAAATATTTTTTGGTACATCCATAACCATTGCATAAAAAGTGTTTTAGGGTATGAAAAATACTTTAGATGCTGAGTGGTCTTAAGAAAATACTTCAAGGTGCTAGATGTACTTTAACCCTATTACATCAAACTGAACATTTGACCCAGTTCTGACTTTGATTGTTGTGGAAGCCACAAATCCATACAAACTGATAGATCAAATGACCCAAAACCAAGCTAAAACAGACCCAGAAGCCAAACCAAAAACTAGGAATAATACCATCACAGTGCCTGCAGTTTCTGCATGCCGCAACTTCACCACTTTAGGAGCCAAGATCATCAACACACTGGTAAGATACCCATTAGTTAGCCCAACAGGCCGGTCAACAATCTTGCTATGCAACTTCCAACCGCGATCTTCGGATCCTCCAAGAGATACACAGCCGTTAAACTCTTCCCAACAAGATCAAACACATTGAAGCATGTAATTAAGAGAATTGGATACCAATCCTTAAGAAGTTGAGAGCTCACATCCTCTGAAATAAACCCAGGAAATATGGAAAGAGTCATATTATATATAAGAAGAATGCCAAATCCATAAAATTTCACTCTTCCCACAATATCCTTTAGAGTTTTCCTCCAAACAGAACCAGCAAGAGGACCTTGAACTTCTTCATCTTCAGTCACTGCCAGAAGCTTGAGTTCATTATAGTACTTCATAACAGGATTGTACACTACATTTTACAAGACTATACATATGAACATAACTACAATTCCTACTGAAAGGTATAGGCTTGCTCTCTTTCTCAGGCCAGTAGCATCTTGAGGGTAAACAGCTTTAGTGAATATTCTCAAGAAAGAAACAAGTACACACACACATATTAAAACCAATATACTTCTGAGAGCAAGAAACAATTTAACTAAACTCACTTACACTTAGATTTTGTAAAATATTGAAAGGAGAATGAATTATTTATCTTTCATGGACAGATTAGAGCGCGCCGGTGCACATGAAGACACCAGTATGGAGCTTATTATACGTTCAGTTTAATTAAATCTTACATACTACGAAATATAAGTTGAGACATATAATATGTTTTCAACGGATTAGCTTTTCTAAATTTTGCCTTATTTAATGATGAGTATTGGAAAAAAGTATACTATCAGTATACATTTTCTCTCACCTATTCAATAGGGTAAAATTGGAAAACCGTGATAGACTTAGTATATTAGTGTATGTATCAAGGTTGTCAAACTTGCGAGTTTAAGTAAACTCATGATAAAAATATAAATTCGGATAATGAACTTAAATCGTGAACTTGTAAGAGTTTACTTTTATTAATAAATAGATATTAAAAGTATATAATAAAAAAATATAAAAATGACAATAATTTAATTTAAATGTATTTTAAATATGAATAATTGAAATTAAATCTATAAACACTTATAAATTATTATGCATAATAAAGAAAATTCTATGAACTTTATATATAAAGTTATTAAACATTATCAAAACAATATGAATTAAAGAACGAGTTGGCACAATTTTGTAAGATAAAAATATAAAAACACTAAACTCAGTATGTATACTCATGAGCTTAACTAAGTTTACAGCTAGCACGAGTTTAAATAAAATCTCACTCGTTTTGATAAGCTAGAAATATAAAACTGGTAAAATCGAAAAGTCAACTTGCGAGTTTGGTAATAATAATATATACATGTTAATACATGTGTGCTCTAGTGAAGAGTATTATAATTATGGTATAAGTATCCACACACTGATGGATAGCATCATAATTCTAATATGTAATATTTACTCTCTCTAAAATAAGTCACCAACTAATAGTTCTCACAAATAAATAAAAATAGTTAAAACTTAAAAACATTAATTGTGTATTAAAATGTAAGTACTTTTAAATATTATCCTTACTAATTACATTAAACTCTAATCATCTAAATTATTACTCTCTCTCTCTCACTTCCCTTATTAAATATGAAAAGACAAGAAAAAAATATGTAATGCTATTTTGCAAATAAACCAATAACAAGATTAAAAATAGTTGTTAGTTGTTGTCTTATAATAAAAACCAAAGAGATTACAATATTCGATGAAATGTGAATAACATTATTGCAATATTATAGCATCAAATAGCGTGATATATGCTCTAATAACGAATTTCAATATTAATTCAGGGGAGTAGCTTGCATGTACCTTTCCGGCAAATCACTGGCCCAATTGCTCCGACCGTCACATATAACCCATCATACAACCTGCCCCGACCCTTTATGTACACGGCATCGATGATAGGAACTATGAGCAAGGCTAACGGCATAGACATGAGATCTGTGGCTATTGAGGATGATGGTGAAAAGGGAGAAGACAATGAAGAACATGTTGGTGACGATGAAGATACAGCCAACGTTGGCTTTAGGATATACGTAAGAGAAGTAATAGATGGCAGTGATGAAGGCGTTCCATGGAAGAATGTAGCCGAGGTCTAGGGTGAAGAAGATGATGTAGGCTAAATGCCATTTGTCTTTGGGGATCTTGATCGGATTTGGGGTTTCAGGATTGTTGAGGAGACGAGACGTATCAGCGCCGATGAGACCCATTGGAAAAACCTTGTATCCGGGTCGAAAGGTTTAGGGTTTACGGGTTTTCTGAGGCATCCAATAGGAATATGGGCAAAGATTAACTGAAAATAAGCTAAGATTGCCATAAATAGTTAAAGAATCAAATGAGAGCCAATTATGCCTATTTTTTTATAAAAAAATAACATTTAAATATCATTTAAACTTTTAAAATTAAAAAAGAACCATTAACATTTGCAAAGAAAAGGAAGGGCATAGGGTGGGAATCTGGGATATCAAAATTTGGGCAAAAAGATTTAAATGCCCTCCTTTCTTCTTTCTATCAACCCTTTCTTCTCTCTCCTCTCTCTATTTCCTTCCCCACCGACAGCCACCTCCACCCCTCACAGCCTCTCCCTCCTCCATCCCCTTATATCTCATCTCTTTCCTTCCAGCATATGTTGATTATAAGATCTACAGCCATAGCAAAAGCAGAACTCATAGGAGAAGAGACGATGATCGATGCCTATGTATTTCCTAGTCGTCTTGTCTACAACAACGATGCAACACCGAAATCAACCTTTCCTTCCTCAGCAATGACTTTGATGCCATAGTTTGCACCAACCATCCTCGCCGTCGCTACTCATGACCTCATTATCATTGGTTGTACAATGACTCTAAAACGAGACCATTTGTGAAAAAATCGCTGATTTCATTTGAGGTAGCCGAGAATTTGGGGGAAAATTTCATAGTACACTGGCATAACACAAATTTGAGAAATTTATGACTCATGAATTATTAGAATTTTTTATATCATATAAACATATAGACATTAGAACTTTAAAGCTATTATTCTTGGCTCTTGGGTGTGAAGGTGAATAAGAAGGTTGAAGAAGGGACTTGAGATTTTCGGATTCTTGGCTCTTGGATGTGGAGAGGGAGAAGAAGAGGGTTTTCCTTTTTTTGTCATGAAGTTTCTGGTTTTTGGTAAATCCCCTTCATATACTTATCAATGTCATTACTACTTTTGTTAATGGCAAAACATTATGATATGTATATGGTAATTATGTCAATGTCATTACTAGTATTGGTAATTATGTCAGTAAATTGTAACTAATGTATATAGAGAAGAATATGGTGTTTGGGTTCAATGACTTGTATATATATGGTGTATGTGGAACCATATTGAACCAAAAATATTTGGATTATTATTTTGAACCAAAAAATATTTTGAGTGCAAAAATGTTTGTAAATTAATTTCATAATGTCATTTGTCAATTTGAAAAAACCATAAAGAGTATCGCCAATTTGCTCAAGTTACTCCTTATTTCTTTATTTTGTCAAAACTCATAACGAGTGTAGTCAAATCCATTATTATATCAGTAAATTTTATTACTGATTTGGTTAATACTAACAATTATGATCACTTAATTTGCTCAAGTTACTCCTTATTTCTTCATTTTGTCAAAACCCATAATGAGTATAGTCAACACCCATTATTATATAACCAAATCTCATTACTGATTTGGTTAATACCAATAGTTATTATCACTAAATTTACTCAAGTTACTCCTTATTTCTTCATTTTATTAAAACCCATAATAAGTATAGTTAAAACGCATTATTATATTAGCAAATCTCATTACTTATTTGGTTAATACCGATAGTTATAATAATTTACTTTGCTCAAATTACTCCTTGTTTCTTTATTTCGTCAAAACCATTACGAGTATAGTCACAACCATTATTATTTTAATGAACCTCATTACTAATTTAGTTACTACCAACATTTATTATCACTTAATTTGCCCAAGGTACTCATTGTTTCTTCATTTTGTCAAAACCCTAACAAGCATCATTAAGCCCATTATTATGTTAGTGAATCGCATTAAAGATCATTCATTACTTTCAACAAAACAAAGTGTTAGGTCCAATATATGGGGGTGTAAATGCACTAAATGGACATAAATGAGAATAATGTGTGCATTAAAGATTATTCATTTTTTTTATTAATCTATCTTTCATTTTTTTTAATGTGAGTGTACGAGAGTATTCAGAATGTCTTATCTATTCACATATGAGATACCGTATTTATACATGGAGATTGACGCATAGAATTAATCTACAGACATGTAATCATAATTACAGAATAATAAGGAATAAATCCTAATTATGTAGAGAATATTTCATAATACTCCCTCTCAAGATGGAGCATAGATGTTAATCATGCCCAACTTGTTACATAGATATTCAACTTGAGTCCCACTTAAAGCTTTTGTTAGATGGTCACCCATCTGATCACTAGATCGCACATGCCTTGTACAAATAAAGTTTTCTTTAATCATGTTTCTAATGAAATGGCAATCGATCTCAATATGCTTTGTTCGTTTATGAAATATAGAGTTGGATGCTATATGTAGAGCTGCTTTATTATCGCACCACAACTTCAAAGGCAATGAAGTTGTTATACCAACCTCCTTCATAAGTTGGAAGAGCCATACAATTTCTTGTACAGATTGAGACATGGCTCTATATTATACTTCTACATTAGATTTTGATACTACATCTTGCTTCTTGCTCTTCCAAGAGACTAAATTTCCTCAAACAAATACGTAATATCGTGTGGTGGATCTCCTTGTTGATTTCGAGCTTGCATGATTTACATCATAGAAACATTCAACCTTTTTTTTCGATA